>JAHWFP010198876.1:0-16806 GCA_023313725.1 Lithobius niger | reverse complement strand
AGACCGGCCAGGCTGTCAATACTGGAAGTGGGCATGGCAGCGCGGACGGGCAGGGTAGCTTTGCTCTCTGAGTGGAGGGGAAATTGAATACTGTGATCTGGTTGGAAGGGAATATTGGTAACAAGGAGAGCAAAGGATTTTGCCGACTTTAGTGATTGGAAGGCCTTAGGAACTGAGTTTTGAACTCACAACGTGAATAGGCCTATAAATTAAAACTACGATATTAGTTATCGCAAATTGAAGGAGGGCGGGGGAACGAAGTGTTAGCTCAGAACCAACATTGGCTTTGGGAATAAACTGATATTTAGAAGACATGAATTTAATTGTAGGAAAGCTAATTTGTTTTCTTTTGGATGGTAGCTACGGTCGGAGTTTGGACAGAGATGCCATTAAAAATGAACATGAAATAAACACTGGGTCCGTTAAAATAAACAAACATAAACGAAGAGCTCCGGTAGGGTTCATGGCAAAAAATTAAGTTTACCAAAGTGCATTTGAGCACAAAAATAAAAGGTTAAATATACCAGCTTAGTATTTAATTATGCTATAACGCATTTAAGTTAATTTTAGTTGTTTGCAGAAGCAGACAAGTGAATTTTTAACAGTCAGACATTTTTCATAAATAACGTAAGTCGTCACTCGTTTAACAAATAAAAAATATCGTGTGTATCCTTACATATATGTGAGGTTAAGTACCATAAATGGAAGCCCCCTCCTAAAACACAACTAAGCTAGTGTTTTTGGCTTTATGCCTGAAAGATTAAAATACAAAATATACAATGTTTGGAAAACGGCGACCGGAAATGAAGTTCGCTACGGCACAGTTTGAGAGATTTTTCTTAGTGATGCCAATTTTTAATGAAGATGAAATTTGAGGATGTTTTTCCGCAGAAAGTTAAAGGATGTGTTCTTCTATTAAGGGCTGCAAGAATTGGTCAATTTGATGCATTTTCCATGGAGATATGCCTATTTATGTAGCGAGGTCTTTTGGGTGCGGTAGCGCAAAATAAAAGAAAAAAGGGTTCGTTGTGAAACGAAGATTTCTGCCCTCAGGTTTTTGCTCGGCGGTGTCAAGGTGGCCTCACCACGAGTGTCTAATACAAGACCACGTTTACAGATGAGAATCATGAGTGGATAAAGGTGTTTCTGTGCATAATGGAGTTGAAATATTGGAAATTTGGTGGTAATTGGCTTAATTGTTGAAATCTCCAAATCGCCAACATGGAAACTGACAATGCCCAACTTCGTGACCTGCTTTCTTCCAGAGCTTTACCTGATTGCTCCTGTAGGAAAAAACCTAGTGATTTTCACCCTTCGTACAGAAAGTGCAGTTTTAAAGACAACTGTTGTGAACTTTGTAATTTCATGACGCAGAGCCTGTGAAAAAAGTTCTTCGAATATGGAAGAAGACAACTCAGGAAAAAATTCGGTTCGAAGCGAATCGTGATCGTTCTTCGTCGGTAGTACCCGTACTTCGGCTCCGGTAATTCCTAAAAGCACTTTAGACGAACGTTTGTTGAAAATGAGTACAGATTTAACTTTCACTGATCGGTTCTGCCTCCGGGCAGACCTGTCGATCCTGCCAGTTTCCATCTCCGAATCTGTCAACTACACCTCTGAGTTTCCTTGCAATTCGTCTCATGACTGCCCAATCATCATGCCCAAAGCATGGACTCAACCGGGCCAACCGGGCCTGCCCCGGTTTGGCCTTTTTCCCATTCGTTCCGCCTCTCAACTTCAGAAGAAACTTTTTCCATTTCAATCAACTCCAATAAAACTTCAGTCAATGACAACTCCACTCTCCCGGCGCCATGTCCCTCGTATGGGTTCCCATGTCTTTTGTGAGTCCTCCCTATACACGCAAGACTTCTTTCAGCTGCCAGTTCATCGCAACCTTTCTTGATCGTTGCCAGAACAGGAAAATCTTTTTTCTTTCTGATCACATTCAACCAGTCCCATTAAGGGATCTGCATTCATGAGCCTTCAGGATGCCATGGCACCCCCTATTGCTTCCTAGGGATATGCTTTCTTCTTCTCTTTCACAAGCAACGGAATTATCTCCCATCTTGGGACTTTTCTTCTTTGCAGTACGTTCTCGAACCGTATCAACCCATCCAAGTCACTATCGTTCATCAGCCTCAACTCGAAACCTGCATGTGACTGCGTCATCTTGGATGTGGCGACATCTTGTGGGTAAACTCGGAAGCACCTCTTTTCCTGTTTTGTGCCGTTTGCAAGCGGATCTCTACTTGCAACCGTTGGTTTGTTTGTGATTGTCTTCTCTGATTATGCCAAGTACAAGAGGGAGTCTAGCCGAAAATCCTCAGAGAAGACCATTGACCCTTTTGAAAATCGGATCGCTACTTTTCGAAGTCATTCAAACCTGCAAATGTGCTGGGATCATCTCCGGTAGGCAGTGACTTGACCCCCTCATGATTTGTCAAAAACACAGATCATGTGATTATTTTTTTGAATTCATACCCAATTTGTGTGACGATCCCACGCAAGCTTTGGGATAAAATCGCCATAATGCAACATCGGTCAATCAAAAGACAACAACAGAACCGAGATAAGAAAAAGAGGTATCGTCTTGCCAAAATCAACAAAGACACGCCCGCAGTCGCTCCGACAAAAAGAGAGTGTCCAAAGCCCCACGAACGACCCCTTCTAGTTCTCCGTTTGTCGCTTCCACCCCACCACCGTCGGCAACTGCAACATCATCTGCTTCGTCCCATCATCCGTTTCGTCCCTCATCACTATGGCTTCTAAACAAGGTTCATCAACCCTTTCCACTCCTCAAGGGGCTTTCCTGCCTGTGATCATCCAGTCAACGGAACCACAACGAGGTGGAAAAATCCAGCCATCAACACCCCCACCAAACTTAATAACCTTTTCGGTGCTTCCCATTTCTAACACTGTTATATCACAAGTGGCTCCGGCACAAGTGGCTCCGGCATCAAAGTCCGGCCATTGGTTCTCACCAGTCTCCAGTAACAACAAATTTTCCATCAAACAACTAATCACAAGTTTCTTCGGCACTGGCTCAACCAGATGCTCCTGAAGAAACGCCTCAAAACTTTTCACTTAACTTAATATTGTCGACTTGTGGGCTCGACTCAGACACTCCTGCATCTCGAATCTTCCTTGCCAATTCAACCACCCCTGACTAGTCACCACCGTCCTTCAACAACAAAAAATTCCTCCAATCCGTCTGTAAGGCTCTACACCTTTCCAAATCAAAAGTCACCCAGTTAAAGAAGAACCTCCAACCACTGCAGAATTTAATTTCCACGTTATCCACAAAGTCAAACAACCGAGAGCTTGAAATCGAAAAATTACGGAAAGAAAACTCCATTTAACAGGAAACAGCCAAAATAAAACTAAACCTGTCCCTCGAATCGAAGAAAGTCAAAATTTCTTTCTCTACCAAACCAGCCCTCTCAGAACATCTGGAGAATCTCGCACGTCCAGCTGTCTGCATCCAAGAGGCCAAAATACCATCCTTCTCCATACTGTCCATCTTCTTTGCATAACGGAAAGTATGGCGCACGTTTCCCACCCAGGATCCATACCGGCCTCCCAAGCTCATCTCACAAACCGGTGAAGATCCCTTGGCACTGAGCGGAAATCTCAGCCCCTCTTCCTCAGGAAGAGGCTTCCACTCCATATTGGAAGTGGGGACGGTCTTAAGGGCAGTGCAGTTGAAAGGTGTATTTAAGCAGCATGCGGCGGTATATTGGAGATTTTATGTTTTCTCTAGGTGATCTCTGAAGACATGACGTAACAATCGGAAAAATCTTAAAACTTATATACTGCAAATTAAACTGGAGTTCCTGAAATCCACATCCCCACCCAAATAATGGCGGCATGTTTGCATTCAAAACTTGTACCGTAACGTGTGTTAACTACCTTCCATTTTGTTATAAAAATATAACCAATTTACTTAATCCTTGCTTTCGAAAACTTCCTCTAGTTCACTCCGCCTCCATATAGCTAACTTAGCCTGACCTCGTCTCTAGTTTACGAAAGAAAAATGTATATATTCAGGAATGATCTGCATTTATTTCTTCATTTTTAAAGTAACAAAAAGAAAACGGGTTGAATCAATGGCAGAGTTAGCAAAGTAAACCAAGTTTATGAACATCACCCGGCTTCGACTCATTTTCTTGTTTCTTAGTTTTCTGACGTTTTACAGAACTACAGAACTCAAGGAATGGCTTGCCATGGAACTGATATATAATTAAGATTAAAGGGAATGGTAAAAGAAATATCTCTATAAAGAGTTTGCATGTTTTACAGGATCGATACGACGATTTGGAAATATGGCTCAGTTCGTTAGCAGAAGGTATCCATGCCCAGAATTTGGAAAATGAAAAACGGAAACTGGCGCAGGCATTATCTGCAACAGCATATGCTAACACCGAAGAGGAGACTGCCGAGGTAAGCTGCAGTTGAATAAATTACACCATGGGGTTGTAAATGTTTATAACATTTCATTGCTATCTTTAGCTTTCTGAGATAAGTGAAAACTTAAACTATGCCTAAATTCTAAAATGCCGTAATTTTTTTTTTCTAAACAAGACCTTATATATCACCACCTTTTCCACCACAATTTTTATTTCAAACTAGAGATGCATGCGTTGGACATCGGAAATCAAATTTTTTTTGTCTACATCGGTCATCGAATCATCTGCATCGGTTTTAGGTAGCATATATGTTATAACATCGCAAATCCTTAGTTTTCGTGCATCGTTCGTGACAGATGCGCTGATACCAGTAGACAATTTCGGGACACTAAATGTTGGATCTACATAAAGTTTAGGTTTTATTGTGAATTCCTCATAATGCTCATATTACTAGTTTCATTCTCTTAAGTCCTAAACATCAGACTCTCATCATATCAAATCCAACAGTATCTAGTTTTATCCCACCAATTTAATTCTTGCATTATTGTCTACTTAAGACGAAAAGTCATAACAAAGTTTAAAATTCTGTATCCACCGTACTAACGTACCCAAAGCATAGCCAGATTCGGACACCTTAATTGCCAAGCTTGCATAGATTGGCGGTCGTCAAGACTTGTTGTTGCGTCATGTGTGTTTTTACAAATTTTGTTGATTATTTGAACATCCCAGGATGTCACCTCGCATTTTATGAACATTAGTGCTTTGTGAACTATTTTGATTGTTTTTTGTACTCTTGGTGTTAGACAGTGTTTATGGTTTCAACCGAAGTGAAAATGCCAACACCAAATAGCCCTAAACGTTACACACTTTTTTGCCGGACTGAACTCCATTTTCACGACTTGGCAACGTGTAAATTAATCCCGGAAGACCACTGGGTTATAATTTTGCAGAAACGTGATGCTTCACGTAAACTGATGAAGCAGCAGCAGGCCAAACTTGTGTGCAATCGCACCTCTGCCTTCGACCCTCCTAAGTCTAAGCGAGTATGAAACTGATTAATATCTTAAAGAAGGCCAAAATCAATCTATTTCGGTCGCCTCATCTTCCAATTTTCTTAACAAACAGCCGACTTTCATTGAGAAAATTCTACTAATCCCACTCTTTCTCTAGGATGCTTCGTTTACGCAGCTCTGAAAACAGTGTTCTCCTGTGGGTGAATCGTATTTCTCCCTTCCTTAGCCCTCTCAAAATGACCAGACTCGGATGATCCCGTTTCTTCGGACTCTGTTTGCAAGAAGCGTCGTAAAAAGTCCCAAGAATAACAAGAAGAAAAGATCTTCTTCAAAAAACTGCTCAAAGAAAAGAAAGAAGCATTTTTCGAAATGCAGTTCTAATCGTCACTCAAGTGCCTTTTGCTTGCTGCATTTGACACATAGCCCCTTATGCTTCAGACTGGCCTCCCATCGCATCTGGAGCCCCCTAGTTCGCATTATGCCACGTTGCCGTCAAATTACCGCTGATGGATGTTGCTGCTCCCGGATACTCGCATTCCGCTAGTCTACACAAGTCCCGATCCCAGACCCGCACTAAAAAAAATCAAGCCTGTTCGTAAACTAGTCAGCCACGTTTCCAGTGCCTCTTCAGACTCCTCTGTCATTGACTGCGTCGCCCAAGGGGATCCCGTCCATTACACATGTCCCTTCTGTTTCGAGGAGCCCTTCGCCTACGGGAGCCCATTGCTTTTCCCTTCAGGGTGTCAAGTGGAAGCCAGCTCATCGCTGCCTTTAGCCTTGAACCATTCTTCAAAAGCTAGCCTCCACCGCTAGACTTTTCGCCGGCTACTGATGGTATTCGACATGGTCAGTTTACTCCGTATGATTAAAACTCCTAACCTGGACTCTATGTTCGGCCCATTGCTGATGCGAGCTCCTTCACTGCGCCGTTAGCGTTTGTTCTGCACCATCACGACTTCCTTCATCCAAGCAGCTCCCTTCACCAGATAAGCTTCTTGCACGGCGCGTTACCTACAGATCCTTGCAGCCTGCATCAAAGGTTTTAAGGTCTTCCTTCAAGGACCCCCATCACACTTCCACATTGAACAGTGAAGAGACAGTGACCTTTGCTGATCCGGAACAGGGGATGACAACATTTCTGTGACTTCTGACGTTTTGGAGACAGGATTTAATCTTAACCTTTCTATGGACATCAGTGAGCCATTGAATTTCGCAAAATGTTCCCACCAATGGTTTTCCATCCGTCGTCCGGGAGCTTCTTCAAGGAACATGGGTCTCCGAACGGAAACACTTTTACTAACTGTGTGAAACAAGCTCCAGCAAGAAATGCATACCGCAGTCTTCACTTGAGTCTTCGCCGTAGAAAAGGTGACCCTTTGAAGCTCGATGGACCAGTCTGACAAAGGATCAGACAGCTTCTTTTTCAACGTCAAGAGGCAAAGCTGCTCGTGCTGCCCAGTTTGTCCTTTTCGACGAAGCCAACTTTATTCTTGACTCTGCACCACTAGAATTTGGCACTACATTGAAAATTCCGAAATTACTTCCCATCATTTGAAGAAATAAAATCACACCTGAAGCACCAGGACCCACCAGTTCACAGTTCTACTTGAATTTTCGGAAAAAATACCGTTCTCCTTCTTCAGAAATACACTCACAACACGGAGGAAAAAACAAGTTCTCACATCACCTAATGCAAACAAAAATTCGAAAGGACGTGCGGGGAGAAGCAGACCACTGACCTATATAACATCGCTTCCAAGGAGATTCCACTTCTTGTCAAACTCGGCTGTGAGCTGATGGTTCCCCAAGCCCTCAATACTGTTGTAAGATGGTCCCGTGAGGTTCATGAGAGAGACTCGTCACCGAGAAAAGCGTTTCATTGCAAAAGATTCCAAAGCTCGAAGGTGGGGGCCATGTTTTGTGTTAGATTTCATTAACACAGAGGTCTGATGCCAAGCTATGGAGTGACAGATGGGCTCTTGCTAGATCATAGTCCTTTTCCATTTCAATCTTGTGCCTATCGGCTTATTCCTTGATGGTCCCGTACCTGCACCGGTGTTAGCTGAAGTGCTTGTAGTTTTGTGCTTGGATGGATGATTTTCATTAGGTAATAAGGCGTTTCTCCTGTCGAAACATGCAGTGTCGTTCTCATCGCCCATTGAAGTCATGACAGCAGTGGACCCCATCCTCTTTGCCTTTCTGTGGTGAATGCTCTAATACATGCCTTGAGTGTTCAGTTAACCCTCTCGGACACATTACCATGGAAGGGCGTTGTTTTGGAGATTTTGATACCTTTTTCTCCTGCAGCATCGTGACAAAGAATTTTCCGGTAAATGCCGCTCTATTGTCCAAAATCAGGTATTCAGGTTCCCCTACATCACTAAGTACATGTTGAGTAAACTCAGTTGCCGCAGCACCTGATGTCGTATTATGCGTAGGTATTAGCCATACCCACTTGGTGAATTAGTCTACCACTGATAGGACGTACTTGTTAAAGGCAGTCGTTGGGTGTAATCAATCTGCATGATGTGGTTCGGATATTCGGTATCACTCGTTGCATCTGTGCCAGTACCTTGGCTTGGGCATACTTCACCATTTGACAAATGGCACAGGAGCGAACATAGTTCTTTGTGTCCTTAAAGATGCATATCAGTATCCTACTTGCCTCAGTCTCGCTAGGGTCTTCGTCAACATCAGGTAACCTGCTTGCCGATGGTCAAGGCACTTTTGAAGCAATTGGAATCGCATTGTGTCCAGTACGTAGATGGTGCCACCTTGACCTCTGGCTGTTTCTTTCTGGTGGGATGGGGTCCATGTAGAACAGAATCCCCTCGTCAAAGATGAAACCCTCCGTCGCTTTCTTCATGAATCCTAAAGAATCTATCGTCCTTGCTTCGGCCAGGTCGGAATGACTCCTCGACTTCTTGACTCCACTCAACGGTTTCTAGTAAGGTTCATAGGTATTGCGGTCATTATTGTCCTTGGAAATCGTGACATCCAAGAATGGTAGCCCATCTTCCGTGTCACATGGGAAGGGAACTACTTTACCATTCGTGCCACCCAAAGTTCCATCTATGTGCACTCCTCATCAGTGAGCAGTCGGAGTGGTGAAGCATTTGTCCAACCCAACCACGGCGCACAAACACCTCGCCAGAGCCAAAACTACATTCCTTTAAAGGGGTTTCTCTGCTTGGATGATTAATAACTGAGACCAAACACGTTTGGCACAAGGCCAAACACAGTTGAGAAGGGACAAAGCCCCCACCGGCAGGCCATGGGTAATTGTTTCGTATGTACCTGGAAGAACGATGACGTCCGCAAAATTCTCAGTCAACAAGGAATCAAATACTACCACTGATCTCCCACCAACATCAAGAAATCGTTGAGGAGTAGGACAAGGGACAACCAAGAGGTAACCCCACCACGAACAGGAGATATCCCTCCTCAATCTCCTCCACTTACCACCCCCTCTTCCCATGCCGTCCCCACCTCGTCACGGTTATGCCACTCGGAAGTAAATCTTGGCAACTCCATGTGCAGTCGCTCCCCCCCCCCAACCAAAAGGCTGACATGGAACCCCGGATTCCCCAATTGCCCCTCCCACACTTATGTGAACAGAGAGTAGTGGTGTACGGAGCATGACATGTGATGCCATTCACAACTGATAAACCACGCTCCTCTCCTGGCCAGGAGTCAAGAGCATGTGACTGACACCCACAAAGGCGAGAAATTTAGCGGCATTGCCTAGCTTCATAAACGCATGAACACCAGATTTCAGGAAAGAAACCAGTGTTGATCAATTCCAACTCCCAACATGACTCCCATCTTCGTGCCCTCAATCATTGTCCAGAAAAAGTTTCTCATGCAGCCAAATTGCTCTCATGAACCTGACAGGAGTATCCTTGGTGGAGTGGAACAGTTTGTGAGGCTTAGACTTTGTAACCAACTCGACAAGAAATGGTGCCACCCTCCGCACACAAATGTAGAGATCAGTGGTACTGCTGTGACAGCGCCTCATTTGAATTCTAGTGAGCCATGTTGTAACGGCTTTTGCAGTAAGGTGTTGGTGAAGTATGAAGACGGTGAACGGGACTGGTTTTCACTGAAAATTCACGTAGAGCATTAGTGGGTGTTCATCAAGATGGTATTGTGTAATTTCCGTTTCAAGTATGTCTCATATTTTCCACTGTAAATGGTACATGCCACGGTTTTTTCATGTCTTTGATCTTGTCATTAGCAAGCAAGTTGTTGACCATCTTGTGTACCTCCTCCCTCTGCTTCCTTGACAATGGCTAGCTCTTTTGGGGCAAGGTTTCCCTCTAAACTCGATTTTATGCTGCTTGACTCATGTCTGTCATGGTTTCCCTGCAATCACTGCCTGACGTGCTTGAATGATCTTCTCCAGCTCTTGAAACTCCTCCTCAGTCATTTGGTTGAAGGTGTTGTCAATGGGCTTAGAAGGGTCTGCTGCCATTGTCCTGATGCTGTTTGTCCTATTCCTCTTCGGGTCGGTTGCTTGGCCTGACAGTGATTTTGCGCGGAAACTGAAAAATGTAGACTTCTTTGTACGCAGAATCGATGATAAATTGGAACTAAGAAGACGTCATCAGCGAGGTGGGCAAAGACTGAATTTCAACTTCAAGTGTTCACCTTCAAGTTGAAATGGACGGTACATGATCCCCACCGGTCTTGATTGATGAGCCATCAGCCAGATTAAAGCCGTGACCGCTGTATAAGGAAGTTCATGTTCCAGGTAGGCTGTGTCGAACCGCACTCTACTTAGGGATCGACCGAGTACAGTTTGACCGAGCCCGGGCCGAGTCCGAGTTATTGTCAATACTCTGCGGGTTGAGTCTGAGTCTCCACCGAGTAGTAGTTTTTTTTTTTTAATGAAAAATTCTCCGTATCTTGGGCCTATTAACACATTTTTGTTTAAAAGCTTTTTAGTCCATTTTGTGATGCAGCTCCATTTTGGTTTCAGCTCTTACAAACAGGGTTTGTACAACCTTACCTTAACAAACTCCAGGCTCCAAAAATATATTTTCCATGCCATTTTTCATACTTTGTAGCCTATGTGGTGCTAAATTTATTTATTTCTTTCTTGATGGCATTAAACTCCGTAGCTATATAATTGTAACAAACATTGTCAGATAAAGGGAGAAACGGCCTTTAAACTCTAGTAACATACTGGTTCACAAAAAAATTGAATTCTAACGCTTGAATATTACGGTAAGAGGAAATTCCATGATTTTCCAGCCTTACGTTGCAAACTCGTCAGAACGCCATACTTTTCAAGGCTTTAAGAAATTCAAAACTTTTTCAATGCCTTGTACGAACCCTGTACATAATAGCTAAAACTGTGTTGCTGTAGGTTACTGTGAATTCTGTAGGAAAAGAATTGTCAATAAAACTGGCCTAGTCTGAAAATGATCTTAGCAACCAACCAACCCCATTTTAATTGTAGGTCTATACTACAATACACTACAATAATTAGGCTACTCATTTCTATAAATTAAAAAAAGTTGATGAAACTATTGTTTAGTATCTTTACCAGAAATTCCACATATTTCTCTTATAAGTGATAATTTATTTTTACATATAAAAAAGCAAAGCAGCACTCAACTATTTAAGTGATCCATAATAACAAATTTTCACTTTTCAGGCTTTAAAATAGGCCTGCTTGGTAACTGGTCTCACAGGCTATCCAAATGAAGTTGTTGAAAATTATTCACAAGTTTGTAGCCGACACAATAGATAACTTATCACACAAAAAAATGAACTGCATTTTCAAACTCCGATAATATAGGTTGTAGTCATTTGAACTGTCGAATTCAATCTCTGAATTTCCAGTTTTTTGATAAGAACCTTTTCAGGACATAAACGACATCGGTGAGGATTGCATATAACTCCTGTAGAGCTAAACATTTTTTTCAGAAGCAACTGAAGTTGGGGGTGCACTTAAGTGCTTCCTTGCCACTAATCCAAGGGGAGCAGCAGTTTTGTGTTCTTCCACATACTTCTTCCAATAATTGAAGATTCCATCATTGTCAGGACTGGTAAGTCGAAATGGAAGCTTTGCATCTGCAAGATACTCTCTCACCATTTGTGCTGCAGTTACAGGTTGCGATATTCCTTGGGCTGGCGATGGCTCCATTAGTTTATCTAGGATATCCTGGGCTCTGCTTTTCTTTGCTGTAGTTGATGCGCTTGAATTAGTATTGGTTGGCCTAACTAATGGTTGCAAAGGCAAATTATTTAGCACAAACTGCACTTCATCTTCTAGGTGAGTGATGGCACTTTCCTTTGCTTCATTTGATTCAAACATTGTTGCTTTGAATCTTGGGTCCAATAGTGTAGCAGCAGCATAAATGGGATTCCATTCTGATCGTAGCGGATACCTGTTGTTGAGATCACGGGGCATTGAGCGCTTCAGTGCACTTACGCCAATGTTGGTGTCGTCGACTACTAGCGACTCCTTCACGATTCGAACTAGTGGCAATACTAATCCCATATTACTGTTGTCACGACTACAGGTTAGAGTCACATCTTGAAATGTTTCCAAAACTGGTAACACTCTGTCAATAAGACGCCACTGATGGGGAGTAAGTACCGTGGTGATACCTAGCTCTTCACACGTGTTGACAACTGCCGTTTTTTGCTCTTTCAAGCGCAACATCATCTGGTAGCTAGAATCCCAGCGAGTGACCACGTCTTGAATTAGTTTATGAACAGGCAAACCCAGACGCTTTTGTTCCTTTTCCAGCACATGAGGTGCAACATTGGAACGTTTGAATGACCCAACTAAATTTCGGCAAGCAGCAATAAGATTGCACACATCTTTTTGGCTAGCACACCCCGCATTCACAACAAGCTGTAATGTATGTATAAGGCACGGCGAGTGTTGAAAACTTGGGTGATCACGGAATGCGGCACACAAATTACTTCCATTGTCGTGAATCACTACGTATATTTTGTTTGTTAACTTCTACTTTTCAATGGTCTGTTCAAATTTATTGAAAATTTCATATGCTGTGTGGTTTTCATTGAAGGGCAATGCTTGCAGACAAATGTTTACTCTAGTAAACTGTTCGGTAATGTAGTGTGCAGTAAACGACATGTAACTGTCGTTGGAATCACTGCACCAAAAATCAGTTGTAACGCTTACGTACTTTTCTTTGTCCAAGAGTTCGGTTAACTTGGAGCAAACTTCTTGATACATCTTTGGTATCGCCGTTTCTCTAAACTATTTATCGCTGGGGATATTGTAGCGGGGTTCTGCTTCTTTCATCACATCCACAAAACCTTCGTCGGCAACAACACTGTACGGCTGCATGTCCTTGCATATCATGCGCGCTATTTTTTCCGTCAGTCTCATGACGCGTGGGTGGTTGAAATCGGAATTGTTGCTTTTTTTCCGCACACTGAAGCAACGTTTGTTGAACGGGATGAGGTCTTTTTCTAAGTTTTTCTTTTCGTCGTTTGCTTTGGTCCATTCTGTGGAGTCGTCACTTGTGTGCTCCACAATGGCAGCCACCAATTTCATGTCTATTTGTTAACCCTACCAAGATAACCCTTTAACCACTAAATAGGCTGTTCCACAATTGTATATTGTCTTAAGTGCATCACATGACTTCCCTGTATTTAAGGAGCAGTAAACAGGAAGTTCGCTGTCTTATCAGCTGTAGCCTACACTCTGGTAGTCCGTGTGGTTATTACCATTGGTGCCCACGCTGGGCTAAGGTGTGTCCCCGCCTAGGACATCACAGTTGGCGACGAGTCCGGTACCTTTGGTAATCTTTAAAAACTTAAGCTTAACTGATAGGTCTTCAACCACATCTTTGCTCCATATTTGTGGTAAGTTGCAAATTTTTTTCATTTTGGCAATGAAAATTAGTGCTCTGAATTCCTACAGAGTTTAAACTTTTTCAAACAGTGTTATTTTGACGTGGTAGTGCTGTGTGGTACGAAATGATAATAGTTAAATTTAGTACCTTAACAACTAGAACCGAAGTGGGCAATTGGATTTATTATGGTTAATTTTACCTTGGCAGTGTTCTAGAGCGACGCACTGGCGTGTCCGCACAGGCAGTACTATAAACCTGAAGGTTCGAAAAATGCGCTGCTAAATTAACCCTTGTAAATTCGATTGTGCCATTGCCCATATTCGGGCTAGTGTGTGCCGGTGTAAAATTTAACACCGTAGGTTTATGCTCTAACTTAGTGAAATCTGGTCGGTGCTGAGGCTTAGGCCAGAAGTGTTGTTTTGTAAAACGTTGCAAATGGTGAACGTAAAACATTTTTTCAAAGCCTAGTCCCTTTAAATTTAACTTGTAGGCAGTTAATTTATACAACTAGGTAGGCTACAGTCAAGCTTGATTTATTTCTATGTTTAAATAAGTGACCGGTAGTCTTGAGTGCTCCAGTTTAATCCTTGCATGTTAAACAGGATTGTAATTAAATTTAATTAAATTTAATTTTGTAGGCTTATGCCAAAGACAGGTGTCGGTAGCAAACCACCTGTAACTGCTAAAGTTAGCAGTGAAAGTGAAACTGAAAATAATTCAGTAGTGAACGCAAGCGTTAATGAAGCTAGTTCTAATTTAATTCTAAATTTTGAATCTAGTGATAGTGAAGACGACGTCAACATGGGTTCGTCTAAAACCGCTGGTTTATTTTCGGAATTCGATTGCGAGTCTGACACATGGGAGAAATACTCCAGCCGAATTCGTTACTTTTTTTTAGCTAAAGAAATACCAGCAACCAAGCAAGTTAATTTTCTAATGGCATCTGTGGGCCAGAAAATGTTTGATAGAATTCTTAATATCCTCTCACCTGATTTGCCCGACTCATTAACATTTGATGAGCTCGTTAAAAAAGTTTTAGACGACATTGAGCCAGTGCCCTCAGTGGTATCTGAGCGTGTTAAATTCTTTAGAAGATCGCAAAAATCAGATGAGAGTATCGGGGAATATTTAGCTGCCTTAAAGCTAATGACGAAGTATTGTGACTTCGCAAAAATTAAAGACATTAACAGCGAAATGATTAGGGATCGCCTAATTGGGGGGATCCAATCAGAAGTCATTCAACGCGAGTTGTTGAAGCAGACTCTGGATTTAAAGGCTACAACATCCTTAGCTTTATCCTTAGAATCTGCTGAAACAGACCAAAGCGTTTTGAGAAGCCATTCTAGAGCTGTTAACTACGTAGCTAAAAAATCGGGCAAAACATCAAGTAGGCCTAAATCCACTAAGGATTTCATTTGCTATTGTTGCGGCAAAAATGGCCACGTGAAAACACGTTGTAAATATCGAGACTATACTTGTGGCCGTTGCCACACTGTCGGCCATTTAAAAGCCGTGTGCCGAAAAGCTAGTCATTCGAATAGAACTTTAAAATCACTCGACCACCCTAAAGCAAGTTCTAGCACAAATTTTAAGGCTAGGCCGAACACAAAACAAAAGCATAGCTACAAAAAACGCGTCAACAAACTCGAACGCGATAGCGAAAGTGATAGTGAAGAAGACCAGGATGTTGAAGCCGAAAATTCAGAGTCTGGTTCCGGGTCTGATGACGATTCAGACAACGACTATCTTGTACTGAAAAATAATACTCTTGGACTGAGTCAGGCTGCGGACCAGATTTCAATTCCCCTACAAACCAACAAAATAATAGTAGTAGTTAATTCTATGAAAATCCATAAATGGAAAATGCCAGTCTGCCTAAATGGTGTCAAGCTAGAAATGGAACTTGATTCCGGGGCAGATGCATCCATTATCCCTATTGAGTGGCATCAAAAATATTTTGCGGACTGTCCTTTAAAACTCAGTCCGTACTCGATACACTCATACACTGACGGAATTGAGAACACGATTTACACTGTAAGTCTGAAGGTTGAAGTTCAAGGTCAAATCGAACATTTGGATGCGTTAGTTTCAAAATTATATAAACCTGCATTAATGGGAAAGGATTGGCTTTCTATTTTTCGAGTTAATTTCCATCCTTTTTACGACCTACAAACGAAAGTGAAACCTAAGAAAAGTGTTAAGAAAATTAAAACTAGCATTACGCCAGTTGACACTTCCGAAATAGTGAAGGGTTTCCCGGAGCTATTTTCTGAAGGCATGGGTAAGTTTAAGAATTTTAAAGCCAAAATTCATTTAAAACCTGATGCCAAGCCTGTGTACAGTCGTGTAAGACCGGTTCCGTTAGCACTCAAAGAAAAGGTTAACCAAGAAATTCGTAGATTGGTTGGCCTTGGAATTCTAGAGCCTGTGGAAACTTCTCAGTGGTCTACGCCGATCGTCATAGTTCACAAAGCGGATGGTCAAATCCGAGTGATTGGTGATTATAAAACCACCGTGAACCCTCAACTCGAAGTCGACCACTATCCAGTTCCCACGGCCGCAGAATTATTCAGTGAATTAGCAGGCAGTGACACTTTTTCCCTTATCGATCTTAAGGATGCATTTCTGCAAATTGAACTCGACAAAGAGTCACAAGAAGCTTTGACAATAAATACACCCCTGGGTTTGTTTAGATGGCTTCGCGTACCCCTGGGCCTGGCGTCCAGTCCTGGAATTTTCCAGAGGGTAATGACTCAAGTCACCAGTAAAATCCCCAAATGTCTCCCGTTTTATGATGACATCCTGGTGAGCGGGAAGGGGGGTGAGCATGACGAATCGTTAAATAAACTGTTAAATGCTTTACAAGATGCAGGAGCCAAACTTAGGATCGAGAAGTGCAAACTGTCGCGGCCTGAATTAAAATATTTAGGCCACATGATAAATGTAGAAGGCTTGCATACACTCCCTGAGGTTATCGAAGCAGTCACAAACGCTCCTAACCCAACATGTATTCAAGAGCTACAGAGCTTTCTGGGTTTTGTAAACCATTACTCAAAATATCTACCGAATCTCGCTCATATTCTGTCACCAGTAACACGTTTGTTAAGCCCAAGTGTGAAGTGGGTTTGGGGGGCAGAATGCGACCGAGCCGTAAGTAAAGTAAAAGAATTATTTCTTAAATCAAAAGTTCTGGTTCATTACGATCCGAAATTAAAGCTCAAACTCGTTTGTGACGGCTCACCCTACGGAATAGGCTCGTGCCTGATGCATGTCATGAAAAACGGTGAATCACGGCCGATAGCTTTCGCTTCACGTAAACTCACTCAAGCGGAAAGAGGCTACTCGCATTTTGACCGGGAAGCGCTCAGCGTGGCTTGGGGAGTGAAACGGTTTCATGAATACGTTTATGGTCAGCGATTCATACTGCAGTCTGATCAGAAGGCTTTAGTTTGGATTTTTGGCCCTAAAAAAGGAATACCGCAGATGGCAGCCGCCAGGGTTCAGCGTTGGGCAGTGATGCTTAATGCTTACGATTACGAATTC
>JAHWFP010198875.1:3806-24376 GCA_023313725.1 Lithobius niger | reverse complement strand
TGTAATTTCAAGGGTTCACTGCAGACTTGTTAAATTCAAACTTCTTTACTTCCTCCTTAGACATAACGCAATTTACAAAAATAAACATTTAACAATCCGCACATGAATCGAGAAATTGTCCAACAAGACAGTTCGTGCATAGAGTTCTGTCCTTGTTGCGCTCTTGTTGGGAAAGACCTCCCTTTGCGCCAAACCATCTTCAATATAAGGGCTAGTTCTCGCTACAAAATATGGAAACACTTTCGGTAAAAGGAACGCACGTGTCTCGCACGTGGAAATTGTAGCTAAAGGCCCGCATACCACACTTGGCAAATGTATCTTTGAAGCGTTCAAATAGAACGACGTAATTAGCCCTAATTATAGTCATTAGGTAATTACGGTCAAGTCAGCAAGCAAGAGATGGCAACTTTACATATCATATCAAAAACCAAAACTGGTAAAAGGGGGCCGCCAAGTTCCGAATGGTTTGGCTCTTCAAAGGAGTGATATCAACCCACCAAAACATTCGCCAAGTTAATCGCACCGCTTAATACTTCGAATGTTAAATGAAAACTAGAACAATGCTACTTTCGGTAGCAATGTTCAAGTTTTCATTTAACGTCCAAAGTATTATTCGGTGCGATTAAGTTGGCGAATGTTTTGGTGTGTTTTATCACTCCTTTGAAGGCCGAACCATTCTCAACTTCGTCACCTCTTTATAGATTTTTCGTTTGGTTTGAATTTTGTTGTAATTTGATTTATTTCACCACTTATTGAGCCTTTGTCTTGTGTTTGTTTATTCCCTCTCCAATACCAAATCCCTCACCAATACCAAATCCATATTACCCTTGCCAATACTAACAGCAGTAACATTTATTTTGGCTAGTGGAGTCCTTTTCCTGAATTATTTATTCATTTGTTTATTTATCTATGTATTCATTAAAGGCAGCTTGTCTTGTCACCTTTTCAACTCCTAGATGCAGCACCGTATAATCTTCGAGCAAAATAAAGAAAATAGCGGTAAATTAAAAATGGACACACTTCGCTGCAGCGCCGCGAATTTCCATAACAAAAACGAGATCACGTGACCCACATCAGCCTATTAGATGACGGAGAATCTGAAACGTGAACGCTGTGTTTAGAATTGGGCAACACTATCGAAATGGTGAATCGGCCCCTTTAACAACCATACACTGTAAACTTTCCAGTGAAAATTTCATGGTACAAAAACATTTATAATAAAAGATTGAGAATAGAGGGTGGTGCGTCATAATCGGAGAATACACACGAATAATGACGTAACTCCTAATTCTAATCTCTGTCAACACGTGGAGTTTTATGGGTTAAGGTGCCAGAGATATTTAAATACTTGAAAACGTAAGGGGAGACATAAACAAAACGACTGAAGGGGGAATGCGCTGATTGAGTGAGCGAAGAGAATGAAATCAGCGTTTGTTAAGCAGTGTACGCAAAATTGGGATTGAAGAAACTTAAGCATGTGAAGCGTGGTCATATAATGAACCAAACCTTGTCAATTTGACTCATGTAATTTGGCCCTTTCGTCTCCTACAGTTGGGCAGTTAACCCGGTTTGGGTTTGGCTTCCTTGAGTAAAAACAACAAAAACACGACTATTATTACCTAAATTTAGCCTTGACGACCTGACATACACCTCTAACCGTTTCATCTTACTCTGTGGGCCAAAGTCTCATAGGAAACGGCGAAGATGGACGATGGTGTTTATTGGGACTGTGGCCCGTAGCCATGCGAAGCATAGAGTGAGCAATAATAACGCATGTCAACAATAATTGGCATGAGTTATATTTAGAAGCCAAAGCTTGAGATCAAACAGCGAAACATAGCTGCAGCAACAATACTGGTGAGGCAACTAATCACGTGTACTTTACATGACGTTGGTTTCGTAATTTGTTTCTTCTGTCGTTCGCTGTTATACTTTCCGAAATATTAAACCAGAAGACAGAAAAAGAAAAATAGACGAAATACAAGTCGAAATACAGAATACAATGTAAAAAAAAAAAAACCTGTAAAGTGTCTTACCTCGGTATTCAGTAAGATGCCCGCTGAAATCACAAAGCAAAACTGGGTGAGAGCCGACGCAAAAGTGATGGAGTCGACAGTTGATTGTGTCGTGCTTCGATGATTTAAATGACGAAATTAAACAATTATGCAACAAAGCCACTGAACCATATGGGGTGCACTGAAAGTAAAGACCACAGCAAGACCAGACGATGCATGCATAATTTTATACAATTTGAGATTTACAATTTTACTAAATCAATTTTCATTGTTAGCAAGAATTTAAATTCTTGTTGTTAGCAATGTGTGTTTACTGAGTTAACATAGTACCTATAGTTTTATTTTTTCCTAAAAAAAAAACAAATATGTGATTAAAAAAAAAGGCAAAAAAGTAACATTTGAAATATGCACGAGTTATTCAAACTGCAGGTATATAAGTAATTACTAAAATAAGTAAATCTCAAATTCTTTCTGCTATATGCTGTATGATGTATGCTGTATGCTTTCATGTGTGTGTAGGCTGTTGGAGAAGACGGTCTCAAAATTAGACTCTCCTGGTTCTTGAGAGTCGAGGGATGTTGCATCCAGCGAAGTTTGGAATCCTCCCAGGTCGTAGTGCACAGAACGCGGTCTCTTTGTTGCAATCTGGGATGAAGGAAGCCCTGGACAAGTGCTGGTAGCTGTGTTTTTGGATATCAAAGCTAACTACGACAGGGTCGAACTATGTGCGGTTTGGCTGGCGTTGGCGAACTTCGGGGTGAGCGGTCTGGTGATCGCTTTTCTGTGGGCACTGCTATCAGATAGATTCTGCACGAATTCCGGCCCCTTCTGTTCTGGATACTGCTCGACTAGTCGTGGTTTGCCTAACTTCTTCTCTGGTGTAGAGAAGTGAGGGAGCTTTGTTGGAAGTTGGCCTCCCGTTCTAGGATTCTCATGAGTCTGGAGGGCATGTCATGGGGTGCTTCCAGGTTTTTTCTACGTAAGGCTTTTCTGTCTTTCATCATGTCTTTGATGGACTACCATTTGCCGTTCATTGCACCAGGTCCAGCCAAGCGTCTGCAGGATATATAAGAGGGTGTTAATGCATGTTTGCATCTGATTATGGGGCGTAGACTGAGCGCTGCTATCTCAGCTCTTCGTATTGAGGCTGTCTCATAGGACCCAGGGCCAGCTGGCACCTATCTTCTGGCGCGTATCTTCCTGAGGAATGGTGAACGTCATGAGGGTAACAGGGCGAAACGTGTTCTCCAGGACTGTTCAGTACAGTCCAACAGAATGATTCCCTTCCTAGGGGTGGCGGGAGCGACAGTGGCTTTGGCCAGGAAAGTGCGTGTGATTGATGCTGACGTGAGGCAGGCTTTACCACAGATTGGTCCATAATTACTAGCATAGGTGACAAATTCTTGTATTGACGTATATTCGTGTATGTCAAAGGGGCAATATTTGGACCAGCACAGCCTGGATGGAGAGTTGGATGTTTCTGTGATGCATCCTCCTTTTTACTTAGTGATGCCAGAACGGTAGATATATAGATTCCAGCCTTTAAGCTTCAGTTTACTCATCTCCTGCCTAGTTTATGGTGACATTATCCGCCCTTGTAATTTAGTGGGCTTGGCTGTGGCCATCGATCGTGGTCTGGCTTTGGATATTTCCGTCCTAGCGATCTAATCGGACTCGCAGTCTCCGCTGCACTTTCTTCCTCTGACATACATGGGATAAGGTCAGTGAACCCAGTTGTTAAATAAATACAGATGCAAATCTATTTACATTGTCTTTTCGACTTAAATGTCAGATTGCCAGCACGGGGAATTGAACCCACGACCTTTGAAACCATAGGCTGAAGTCCTACTGCTTAACCATAAAGGCAACGTAAATAGGTTTGCATCCATATTTATTTTAAACTTCTCGAGCCCATTTGACTTTCCATCCTATTTAAACCACAGGGACAAAGTTGATGGCGCTTATCGAGCTGGTTAACTAGTTCTCTTGTGTTTGGTTCCAGGCCATTCTGATGTTCATAGCAACCTGGTGGCCGATGATCTTTCTCGGCATGTTGTGTCTTCAACTGTGAGTGTGCTCCAGCTCCACGTGATTTATGGGCAGTCTCAACGGAGTGGTTCACAGTTAGTGGGAGGAGGCCTAGTTTGCGGACACCACAGGCAGGCACATTTTTAGCCTACATCCATATGTAACAGTCCTTCGAGAATTGGACCATTTGCTTATGGCTCAGCACACACGTCTGTCGTCAAGGGTCAAGCACCTTTGAACTACTACTTGGCTCGGTTAGATGACACTGTCTCTCCATGTTACTGCGGAGCTGACAGTGAAACCGAAGAGCATTTTCTTCAGGAATGTGTGTTTTTTACTTTGAGAGGGTCAGGACCCTCTCCGCTAATTGTGTCTCCATGTTAGACTTACTTGGCGTTTCGCCTCAGAAGGTCTCGTTAACTTTAAAACTCTAACGGCAGTTGAGTCCGGCTTCATGTATTTCTTCAGCTCCGTATGTTCACGTGTTTGTTTGCTTTGTTTGTTTGCTTGTGAGTGGGGTAGATAAGGGGCAGACAATCCTATAGGGGGTTTGCTCTTGTAAAAAAAAAACCAAATCAAGAAAGTTAATAATGGCCTGTATTGCAACAGACAATTGTAAATCATCTAATTTTTCTTTAAAAATGATTGTGGGTTTCTATTGGTTTGTGTGAGGATGTGCTTGGCAAGCAAGCTGAAGCTTACTACCTGCAATCAAGCCTTACAGTGAGGGTAAACAGAGACCCTGTACCTTTATTTAATTACATTCTTACAAAACACCCCACATAGATGGTCAGCGCTTAAAAAATTTCTGCTCATGTACGGTTAACCAACATGTTAAAATCTTCGTTGTTGTCTGTGTATAGCCCGAGTTGATCTCGCTGTATGGCTATCCTGTCGAAAAATACACAGCTGAAACTGAAGATGGTTACATACTGGGAATGCATAGGATACCCAAATCCAAAACGGGAAAACCGCCAGTCCTAATTGTTCATGGCATCATGTCTTCTTCCCTTTCTTTTACGGATAACCGGAACGAAAGCTTAGGTAAGTAAAGCTTAGCAGTATCTGTTGTTTGTCCTCATTAAATTATTGTTGTTTTAATTTAGCCCTGCAGTTAAAAAAGATAAACGCATTCTGTTGTTTTATTTCTTGCTTCAGTAACGAGTATGGCTTACATTTTGGGTTTTCGACGTCTGTGCATCTAGGATCATTAATAGTTAGCGACAAAAAGTGCCAAAATATTTCAGTTCCGGCAACAAGCTGCATATTACACATGGAAGCTGTACACACATTGTAGTTTCCAAATCCACCGGGAGTCACTCCCGGAAGTGATGACGTAATCCGTGATGGCGTCATCAAAATGGCCACCATGCGACGTACTAAATGTCTATTATCTCTGGAACTAATCGATCAATCCTATCGTGCAACCTGTTGTTGGAAACATAATTTAATTTTCTAAAAGAAATACCAGAAACAATATATGCCATAAATCTATTAGTTTTGGTTTAATTCGAATAAAAACATAATATGACTGCTGTGTGTTATGCTAATTCTCAATTATCTCTGGAACTAATCGATCAATCTTTTCCTGAGAACTATAGTTGGAAAGGTAATTTAATTTGCTAAAATAAATACCGGAACAATGTATGCCGTGAATCTATCAGTTTCTGCGTAATTTGAAGGAAAATGCATTATGACGTCCTAAAAATGGCAACCATACGATACACTAAATCTCGTGTATCTCCGGAACTAATAGATCAATCTTATAGTGTAACCTGTCGTTGGAAAGATTATTTTATTTGTTAAAAGAATTGCCTGAGCATTGTTTGCCGTATATAAATTAGTTTTTGTTTAATATATAGGAAAACATTACAGCATCATACAATTGACCGCCATGCGATATACTGATCTGATCAAAAACCAAAACTGGTAAAAGGGGCCGCCAAGTTTCGAATGGTTTGGCCCTTCAAAGGAGTGATGTCACACGCACCGAAACATTGGCCAAGTTAATTGCGCCAACTAATAGTTCGAAGGTTAAATGAAACCTAGAACATTGCTACTTTGGTTTTAATTTTGTCGTAATTTGTTTTATTTAGTTAGTTTTGGGGTGTTGATATAACTCCTTTGAAGAGCCGAACCACTCTCAACTTGGTGGCCTCTTCACCAGTTTTTGGCTTTGTTTATTTTGCTTTGTTTTTACAGTTTGTTTATTTTTTGTGAATTGGATGTGAGTATAATTTCTTTGTCAACGTTGTTTAGATTTATCGTGCTACACTGTGTGTATCTAGGCACGCACGTCAGTGTACACGTTGTCATTGTCCGAATTTCGGCCGTCCAATGAGAGACGATGCCGACAATACTAACAATGGTTATAACAAAATTTTCGTACTTACGCGCCCTCCCACGCCTTCCCCATTACAGCCCCAGGTTCCAAACCATAAAAGGTACGCAATTCGTATTGTACTACAGCCATTCGTCCAATTTCATAGTTAAAAGCCTTCTCATTATCTCGGTATCGATGAATAATCACCCTATGGAAATTAACATGGGGATGAGCGGACTAGCTAGCTAGCTAGCAACTAGTAACACATTTACAACGTTATTGAGGGTCAGATTTCGCTTTGAAAGCAGCTTAGCTGGCATTCCTTCACGGGTTAATTTTTTGTTAGGTAGGTCAATGCTCTCGATTTCAACACAATTTAAGCTTTTGTACTGCATTATTATTTTTTCATCAAGTAGCTGAAATGTGCTCAACTATGCTTCAGGATATAAGACACTGACGCTATGGCGTGGCGCTACAATGGTTTACAACCTTGACAATTGAATTGATGTGACGTTTATTGCCTAACTTGGCGCGACACACTAGCGTGTAGTATCGCCGGTGCGAATATATCAATATTATCCTGCGACCTATTGTTGAAAATATAATTTAATTTGCCAAAAGAACTGCAAGGTGAATGTATGCCGTAAGTCTCTTTTGTTTAATTTGAAGGAAAAATAATATAGACTTAATTATTGCCACTTTATATGTGTAATTAAAATTGGTTTAATTCTGCGTTTTGTTATCTATAATGTATTCACTTGTGCTGCAATTGATAATATAAATCGTAACACAGCATTCAGTACATCGGCGAACTCATTCCATGGAACAGCGTCTCATCTTTCACCCACCAGAAGGTATGTCTGCGACAACCGGTCTCAACCTAGGGCAATCAAAGAATAAAGCAAGATAGGCTTGCCCGAGTTTTCCACAAGTCTTCCTCATACGACTAAATGTTCATGTGATGCACCCTTACCAATGGCAAATTATACCAGCGAAGAAAAAATCATTGATGCACCCGTGGAAATAATGGACTGGTCAGAATCCACCAGAAACAAGGCTGACCACGAAGGTAAAGTGTTATCCTGGGTAGCCTTCCATTCCCGTCAAAACATCCAAAGGTCCACATCAATTCTGCTCCCACTATTAGGATATGATATAAATTCCTCATCCATGGTTCGCCATGCCATGAACATTATAATAAGTATTCTTAAGAAGATTATTCCATCACCGACACCAGTTTAAGACCGATCAACAATCACAAAGCTGCTCATAGAATTGGCTGTAATTTCAATGATTGGTTGTGAGTTAGCAGGTAGTGGCTAGAATGAAAACTTTGTTCAAGCCTGTGTTGCAACACCAGGAAAGGCAGACAGCATTCTGAAGTCATCGCATGTAAAACAAAACAGGTACGCACACAAGGTTAGCATCGCAAGTCTTCATCTTCTGCAGAATGAGGTAATCAGAATCAGGGTGATGAAATGACAGTTCAGAGGCGTTTAAGGGGAGGCAACAAGAATCAGCTGAATTGATATTGTGGGATGGATGATAACTGCTGAGGTAACGTAGCCTCTATAGACTTGCAAGTGAACTAAGAGAGGTAAGACACAGCCACCTACAGTCAAGGCCGTATCATCTTTGCCTCCCACAATGCTCCGCAAAACGACAAATCAAATTACGACGCTACAAGTTTGCCTAGTGGCGTCATCTGTTGACAGAATTTGAAACCCTGGTCGATTAGTTTGAAATTTCGCCCCGTGGTGTAGAGATGGCAGCACCTAGCAAACTTGCGCTTCCTTCTATGTCAATGGTTGATTTTACATGCCTATTTTGTCTTGATCTGATCCGGCCTTTACTGTAGGTGGCTGTGGGTAAGAGATGTCATATTCAACAATGACTTTCTTTCACTTCCGTATGCCTGTGAAGGCCACTGCTCAAGTGACGCACTGTGAACAATGCGGCACAGCTTTAATAATTCACTGTTTCCAAAAGAACCACATATAAAGCAGCAATAATTACATGCACATTATGTTTTCCTTGAAATTACGCAGAAACTAATAGATTTATGGTGTACATTGTTCCGGCATTTCCTTTAGTAAATTAAATCACCTTTCCAATGATAGTTCACACGAAAATATTGATTGATTATTTCCGGAGATAATTGAGAATTAGTATATCGCACAGTAGTCATATTATGTTTTTCTTCAGATTAAACCAAAACTAACAGTTTTATGGCATGTATTGTTCAGGAATTTCTTTTAGCAAATTAAATTATCTTTCTAACAATAGGTCGCATGATAGGATTATTCAATTAGTTCCGGAGATAATAGAGATTCAGTACATCGCGTGGTTGGCCATTTTGATGACGTCATCACGGCTATACGTCGTCATTTCCGGGAGTGTCTCCCGGCGGATTTGTAAACTACAACATGTGAGCAGCTCCCATGTGCAATATGCAGCTTGTAGCCAGAACTGAAATATTTTTGCACTAACAGCACATACTATAAGTGGGAGTCGGACTGAGGAATATGCACAGCCTCCAACGCTTCAAAGCAGGAATGATATCTGGTAGGACGAGAAACTCTGATAAGCTTCTTTTAGGTTTTGAAATATACTTCCGGTTCAGGCCACGAACAAACACAGGAGGCGGCCATGATGTGGGAAGTGACATAATCTTTGACGGAAGTGACATAATCTTTACCGGAAGTGACATCACACACTAACTCCAGTTTTTCGCAGCAGGTAATATTAATTAGTAAAAACCACGGGCTGCCACTTTGTAAAGGCCGTTAACAGCATTTTAAAGGTCTTTGTGACCAGGTGAGCTCAACAAATCAACCGTTATTACCCAAGAAGAGGCATAAGTGCCAATCAAGGCACTCGGGGAAAACAAGTCTAAAAGCCGACTGGTGGAATGCTCGAAAAATGGAAATTAGCAAAAACAAAGAAGCATCTCCGTTTGCTATAGTTTGCATTTTTACTGAAGTAAACGAAGTTTTTGTTGTTCTATTATCATTTTGTTGTTGAGAACGGCTATGAGTTGTAAACAGATCCTTTATTTTTTCAAACTCCGTTGTGTCGATTGCCACCAAATCTCGAGATATGCTTCTTTGCAGCACCTCTGATTGGCCTATGACGTCACACTACGGCACGAAAGTATAATGTATTCACCAAGAACCACACTGTCCACTGTCTAATCACTCGATCTTTCCATCGCATGATGACTGAAGGACAGTCTGACGTCATTTCGTAACCCGCGAAACGAACACACGCACAAAATGGTGGATGATGCTAAATCGCCGATCCAGCCCACATATAACTGAATTTACACTTAATTAGCATTCAAAAATCTTCTAAATCTTGCATAAATTGTATTCATGTTTGCAATACTGTAATAATCAAGAACTTTGTTAAGTAGTTCGACTGTGTTTCGTAATCAAAGTGGCGTGTACACGTGGGGAGCGGGGTGGGGGGGGGGGTGGGGATTGCCCCTGCCCTTTTCGCAAAATGTCCTTTTTTGATAAAAAAAAATGGTCTTTTTACGCCGAAATTTACTGGTGCGGCAGGGCCGGAGAAAGAGCTAAAGGCCTAACAATGCCTAAAAAATGCAAAAAAAGGCTAAGAAAAGGGCAGAAAAGGGGGCAAAAGAGAGGTAAAAAGAAAGGTAAAACTTAATTCCCAATAAAAATTGTCTACTAAAACTTAGTGTGTCCTTTTACTAAAAGTTGCCCCTGCCCTCTCGAGGGTCTGTGCACGCTACTGCTCCAGATCTATCTATACTTTTGCTTCGCCGCTAACGGTGCTCGTTATTCTCCACGAATTAACATCAGACAGCATCAGTACCGGCTAGATCTAGGGTTAAAACTGGCATACACGAATCAGTGTAGGATAGGGCCGCTCAGGAATCCGGGGACCTCCTGGTAGGCCCCCCCACTACAGGACGCCCTTGTTTAAAAAAAAAAAAAACATCTTTGGGGGAAAAAGTTTAAGAGATTCGTACGAAAATTGCATTTTTTTAAGCAGCGTGAAAACCTATTAAATGCACGTCGATTTCCTAAGAACACTCTGGCTTCCGGGATTCCACCCCCACAACGGAGAGCGATTTTTAAAAAAAAAAAAAAAAAAAAAGCGGAAATGAATTCCTATGAAAATTCATGCATATCTAAGCTGCAAAAAAAAGTTTCAAATTCATGCCGATTTCTTAAAAATACGCCGCCTAGCTTCCGGGACCCCCGGACCCAACCCTCATCACAAAAGGCCCTTGTTAATAAAATTATCTTTGAAAAAGTGGAAATGAATTCATATGAAAATTGCATCTCTGAAGTTGCAGGAAAATGTTTCAAATTCATGCCGATTTCTTAAAAATACGCTAGCTTCCTCGGACCCCAGTTGGGAATCGTATGGTTTTAATCCATGCTCCTTTATCGAGGCTTCCCCCTCCCCCCAACCCCATGTGAGGGGCCCCGAGGCCCCTGCAGTACATGTACATTCCCGGTGAGGCCTTGCCCTTCCCAAATCGAACCTGTTCACGATTGGGCAATAAATAGTTTTGACGCTCACGTAGAAGCAACAAATCCAGATCTGGTGTACTTCTTTCTATAACTGTGTTAGCAAGTACGTAATCGGGGATGGCTCGAGAAGAGGGAAACTAAACTAGAAAAAAAAACCTGCTAACAAAATTGGGAAAGCAAATCAAAATTAAGAAAACAATAGAATAGAATTGGATAACTGTATTGCAGAGATAGGGAAAGCAAGCAAGTAATGGTAAATTAATTTATGCATAAAGTGAATTGTTTAAAATGTGATTGGTATTTAAATATTGAATTTGTGTATATACATATAGTGAACTGTTTACACATGTATTGATTTGATATTCAAAAAGGTTGTCTGTACATACCGAATTGCATAGTAGTATACGATAGGTATTTAAGTACCGAATGCTGTATAATATTGAATTGCACTTTTGTCTAAGTTTTCAAAACGTTATTTGGTTCATTGCAGTTGTTTTCACCGGATTACCTGTCAAAAGATCTCTGCGTTTTTGACATAAAATGCTTATTTAGGCGAGTTCGCAACTCCATAAAGTTAAAGTTAATACGGCCGCTGAAAGTGCTATTGATTGGAACGGAATCCCCAACCCATCTACGCAACTGCCAGCGCACATGCCGGAACAGGCATGGGGTGGAGGGTTAGTCGGTGGTGGAAATTCCCCGGGTCCCACATTGATGGGGGGACGAACAGTACCCCAGCACGAAAAAATCGTGTAAAGAAAAACGAACGCAGAACGAATCTATACAAATAAAGTGGGTTAACAACTGAAAAGAATAAAAATCTTCACATTTATTGGAAAACGGGCCCTGTTTATGGTTACCCGGATCCCCAAAAAGGAAATAGTGGTCCTGTGCCGGAGAGGTAGTAGCGATTTAGAGAAGTTCCACAGTTGTCTGTCGAAGTCATTACAGTAGGGAGGGGGGGATTGAGGCTTAATGGCACGTCAACAGCTAGGCCATTAGCGCCAACCTAAGTTACAGTGCAGTGGTCCGGGTTGCCACTGCACCACACATTATCACTACAGTGGACAAAGAAGGGAGCCCTGAACAAATGGGAAGGAATGATCGTGAGTAAACAGCACTACGACACCCTTTCCCGGTCTCAGTGACGGCACTACGGGTGGGCCAGGGTGGGCCATGAACCCCCAAATATTTCACGCCCCTCCACCACCCCTCCCCCCCTGACACCACCACTCAGCTGACCACCAGAAAAAAAAACTTGTAGGCGTAACTTGAAATCAAATGAAAAAACCGAGCTTTTATTTTTTTAAATATTATTTTAGTTTATATATTTATTTTTGTAGCAACTTTGTAGTATATATGTGTGGCCTAATTTATTTTGTTTGTTTATGGGGCGTAATTTAAGCTTACGTTACGTTTAAGTTAAATTAAACGGAATAAAATTGTCGACTGCGGCTGACTTGAAAAAAAAGTTCTTGGCCCACTCTTTCCAGATTTGCCTTCTGTGCGCCGCGCGCCCCCCCCCAAAAAAGGCAGTCCTGAAGCTATCATTGCCCGGTCTAAAGTCAGCTCTGCTATTGTTCGGACGAATTCATCGTTCCAGAAATCTTTCTTAAAGTTCCGTATTAGATGTAAAGAACGTTCACCATTTGCCGATTTTCAGGGTTCATTTTATCGGATGAAGGATTTGACGTCTGGCTGGGTAATTTGCGTGGTAATTCGTTTAGCGAAGGACATCGAGTTTTGAAGACAAGTCAGGAGGCTTACTGGAATTACAGGTAATGTAAATAGCCTAGGCCGGGAGCAGTTGTAAAAAGCGAGCACATTTTGCCAACTTTTATTTTTCACTTGGGTGTTGTTGTTTACATCCCAAGGAATAGTTTTCTACATGTTGCCACATTGGCAATACGCGTTTAATGTGTTAAGCATTAAAGATGGCGCCCAATTTTGCCATTTGGCCGATTGTGCTAGAACCGTTAGTGATACGGAAAAACGAAAAACGGTTGAGATAAAAGTTGATTGCAATAATCTATATATATAATTACACTAAATCCGCAAGGCAGCCAGCAGCAGCAGCAAGCAAGACATACGAAGGAGTCATCTGCATCTGCAGCGCCCAGAACGCAACGTCCAGCAGCGCGAACATACGATGCCATCTACCGACCGAACGGCAAATTAAATGAGGGGCTGTGGGCAGACGGGGGAGGGAGGGGAGGGGAGGGGGGAGTGAGACGACGCGGAATGAGCGAGCGAAGCGAGCGACTCCGCTAGTGGAATAATAATCTAGGATATAGGTAGTATCAAGAATTTATAGGGTTTGGAGGAGAATTTGTAACTCTAAAAAGTCGCTATTGAAACACGTTAGGTCGGTCCCCATTAGTTCAGTCCGAGTTTTCAGAGGGCGCCAGAGGTCGTAAAATCAAGCTAGTGTAATCTATAATGTCATTCTCATATGGTTTTCGAGAAAAATGGATTTTTAGACCATTTTCAGCCATTTTTTTTTGCTAATTTAATGCTAACAGACGTCACAATTTGTCGACTTTTACGATTATCAACAGGTGCTGCGTCGTTTCTATTGTAGGTGGATGGCTCCAAATAGATTCATTCGAAAGGTGGAAGTATCTTCTTTGCAAAAAAGGTCGTTGAAAGGGTCTACGACTGTTAGGAACCGAGCTACGCGCCTTTTACTAGGGGCTGGTATCACAGTCACCAGTATATTTTTCTCTCATTTTCAACTTTCAACTACTATTGTGACGTATCTAATTTAGGTAGATGACTCCAACTAGATTCAATCGAAAGGTGGGAATGTCTTATTTTCAACAAGGGTCGTTGAAAGAGTCTACGACTGTTAGGAACCGAGCTACGCCCGTTTTACTAGGGGCTGGTATCACAGTCACCGTTGGATTTTTCTCTCATTTTTAACTTTCAACTTCTATTGTGACGTTTCTAATTTCGGTAGATGACTCCAATTAGATTCATTCCAAAGATGGGAATGTCATCTTTGCAACAATGGAAGTTGAAAGGATCTACCTAAATTAGAAACGTCTCAGCACAATTTGAAAATAGGAAATGAGCGAAAAGTCCCTATAGTAAAACGGGCGTAGCTCGGTTCCTAACAGTCGTAACCCTTCCATCTACCATTGTTGCAAAAACGACATTCCTACCTTTCGAATGAATCTAATTGGAGCCATCCACCTCAATTAGAATCGACGCAGTTGAAAATTGTAAGTTGACAAATTGAGACGTCTGTTAGCATTAAATTAGCCAAATAATGGCACAAAAAGGGCACAAAATCCATTTTTTCTCTCAAACCATAAGAGAAATAAAAAAAATTGTATGGGAATGACATTGTAGATTACATTATTGTAAACAACTTTTATACCAACCATTTTTTTTGTATCGTTCTTGAGTAATAGGCCAAATGGCAAAATTGGGCGCCATTTTGGCCGCCGTCTTTAATGCCTAATACATTAAAGGCATATTGCCAAGGTGGCAACGGGTACAAAACTATTCATTGGGGGTGTAAACAACAACACCCAAGTGAAAAATACAAGTTGGGAAGTGCACAGTAGCTCTCAATTTCCTACAACTGCTCCTTGACTAAAATGTTCAATACAAAACCCAAAATCTGTTACCGAGTCCCATCATGTTTTCGCCGTCTGACCGGGGGGGGGGTTATGAACGCTATGTTAGTCACAGTGTCTAATAGTTCAAAGGTGAAACTTGTTTTTGATTTATTTTTATTTATCTACTTTTTAAAACTCAACTTCTCTTCTATTAGGTAAGTTGATGTTTTAATAGCACGACTTCAAACTGTTGTAAACCTTACAGGATTCCTAACAAAATTTTGTTTTGGACTAGCCCTGTTTTTCCAACTGTTAATTCGTAATGGGTAGTGCATTTAAAAAATGAATGAAAACAGAAGGAGAAAGAATGTATTTTTACTAATTTAACCTGTTTTTTTTTTTTTACCTAAATGCCATTAGTTTGTTGAGATGTGACCCAATTAAATTACATCATGCTTAATTGAACTAAAATCGCACGTATTTTCACTCGTTATCTGGACAGTAGAATTTAGACCTAAAAATCACAAACCATTTTCAATCACCTATACTCGTTATGTCGAAAACAGTTTCAACGATTTGAAGTGTTATTTCCTTTAGGCCGCTAAAAGTTAATTAAGCGGTTCTCAGGATCGCACGCATGGGTTTTTTCTTGGCGCATGGGACATTTTTTATGACACTGTCTGTAGAAAAAAATTCCAATCACGCATCAGCACTTTCACCAAACATTTCCTGGTGCCGATGACCACAGCAGCTCTTTGGTCCATTCACGTAATCGCCTCGAAACGAATCTTAAGGGTCGTTCAGAGGCAAGACGTCACAACTAAAAATTTGGATCTAAAGAATGGCTTTTATCAAACATGCAACTTTTGCACGCTGATCTTGGCGTTAAAATATAACTATTGCACTCCACTGTAAGCTACTGACTTCGGTTTGTGTGGTGGAAAAAAAAGCCTTCCCCCCCCCCCCCGCATGTGAAAAATCACGAATAAAACGTAAAAAAAAACACCGCTCACTCGCAACAATCTCTTTTAGTACCACTCCTGCGAACCATTTAATTAATTTTTAGCGGCCTTATTGCGTTCATGCAACTCTCCAATTACGAATTTCCGGGTGTAGTACTGAAAGTTAGGTTGGATAACGTTTATTATTGAACAGCGAGCAAAGCGATCGAGCTCTTTTACTCGACTGCACTTTGAATCTGTGTTTATCTTTTTGGCACACGATAATGTCCGTGTATCGGTTATAAATGACAAACAACTGTGGGTCCGCAAGGGCATAACGTACTACCTTCGTAGGGAGGAGGTGGGAACTCAAGCAGTACGCCAGAACCTTGCATTCTCAGCATTGACTGTGACGGCATCAAAAGATAACCTGGCAGCATTCGAATAGGGCGCATGACTCGAGTTGTTTACGGGCATACTCATCTTTACTTATACCAGTTCCTAAAGTGCTATTATTTTCTGGTTAGTACTGTTCGTTGTGTGTAACATTTTACAAACTGTCTAGCTTTGCTTATGATAAAAGTACCAGCTGCATGTACAGTATTGGCCGTTCTTCTGTACAAATAAGCAGAGTAACGATCCTCAATGACCATTTATAAATTCGTATCACTCTTGCATAAAAAGCAAAGTAAATATTCGAATTAACGTCTTTTTCCAGTCCTAATTTTATGTTATGCGGCTGTATATTTTTTAATCCGTCTTTTAAATCCTAAAATGGTACTAAATGGGGAAATTATAATTAATGAGCCGCATTATGTGTTAGAAATTGAAAGTTGCCAGGTTCGCTTTTAATACCATCACCGTCAATGCTCGCGCACAATGCTAGCATGCTGTAGTGGAGCATTTTAAAAGATTGCAGTAAAATTTTTTTTTATTGCCGTCGAAAAATTCCATTACCTGTTTTTCCTGTTAGCAGTTCCTTTCTTTGAAGGGCTCAATCCCCTAGCGATGAAAGATGGCTTCCCTTCCATGCTGGCAACTCCCTTCGACTACGCATGCGCGCAGGCCTCTATATAATGAGCCGCCTCGAGTTGTGCGTCATTCTTTCTTCCTAGGGCACCACCGCGTGTGGGTGTCTCTTCAAGTTGTTCCACGGATTCTCAACAATTGGACAAGCAAGAACATTGGAGACCGCTCTCGGTCACTGAAGAGGACCTTGACTTGGGCTCTTGGCCCGGTCTCCCTTGCCCCGCATTTTTCGGGTCTGCCTCGTACACTGCTGTGTGCACCAGGTCAGCGAATCGACACTCAGTTCAGCTTCGGTCCATGGTCCCTTTGGCCTACGGTCCCCCAGGCCCATCGACCTGTTGGGGACACACAAGGGGACCACAGTATTACACACGTCACACTAGGACCGCGTTTGCTAGGCAGACGGTGCCTCTTTCACTCAAAGCTGCAGCAGACCTACATCTATTTATTACAGGGGGTTCAGGCCCCTTCCTTTCTGGCCTTACTGACAATTCGACCTTCTTGGTTCGAAAGAATGGAGGGGGGCCGTTACAACCTCCACTGGGCCCCTCTCTGTTCCCAAGGCCTTCAAGACTGCCCACACCAACACGAACCGAGGGTCCGACCGGTTATCCCAATAGGATGAACTGTGGGCCTGGCACACAGCCAAAATTGAGGGCGCATTTACTCCTTTCGGTCGACTGCAGTTGCGACTCCCTCCTCGGTTGTTCACGTCCGCAGCTCTGTGTCTCCGGTCTAGTTTTGGCACCACCACTATCCTCCAACGGCCTCCTTCGTCGGCCTCTCATCTGTCAGATACCTCGGTCCCCGTGGCCTCCCAGCTACAGGATCCCTCGGCTCCTCAGCAGTCGCCACCGGCTTCTTCTTGCAAACGCCCAAGATTAACGTTAGAACTTCTGATTAAGGACAGGTATTCAGTTTCCTTGGATACTGCCATTCGCTCGCGTTCGTCAACATCTTCGTCCATTTTAATTCGGACCTCCCCAACAAGTGTTTCCTCTTCAGAGACTTCTAGTTCGATGCATCGGCTTCCTTCCTCGGATGTACTACGTACCTCCCCTTTGAGCGGCCTCCAGCTATCAGCTGAAGATCAGGCCCATTTTGACGTTAATTTCGCGGGTCTGGAATCCCTTCTGTGAAGTTACCAACAGCACACCGCTTCCTGTCTTTTCTTCTGGTCTCCCTTGCGGCCTCCTCATTTCTGGACGGATCCTTCTCAAGGGTGTCCTCCACATCACCCTGGTCTGTTGGACACACCTTGAACGTTTCAGACAGGAAAATCCTCTGCCGGTCTCGACGACCTTTCACATCTACGGTTCTCTCGGGGCACCCAACCCTCCGCACGGTCCCCATTTCGACTCGGCCAAGACATCTTTCAGGTAATGGAAATTTTGTCATGTCGCATGCTTACTATTTTCATTTACGATGCCCGGGATACGGTCGCCTCCCGTCCACCTATCCATATCTTATCAATAGGCCCCTAGGATACACGGCCCTTCTGCCGGTCTCCTTTTCTATGCTTCAAGGCCAGGAGGCCACTCCGTGGTCAACTTCTCCTACAATGAGGACGCCTGGTTCACCGTGTTTTAATACTCTGGGCCAGCCTGCTCGCAGCACGGGCCCCTGTCAACTTGTCATCCGCCTCCTGGTGACGAAGTCTGCTAACAGGAAATATAGGTAATGGTTGTTTTCGACGGCTATAAAAACTTAGAAATACCAGGGTGAGGCCTGGTCAATTTCTGTTTTTGTTGCCTATACGAAAATTTACATTACCTTGGCCAACCCAGCCTTCCCTCTCGGTCGCCAAGGTAGACCCTGAGTCGAAGAAATAATGACGCCCAGCTCGAGGCGGCTCCTTATATAGAGGCCTATGCACATGCGTAGTAGAAGGTAGCTGCGAGCATGGCAGGGAAGCCAATTTTCATTGCTAGGGAATTAAGCCTTTCAAAGGAAGGAACTGCTGACAAGAAAAATAGGTAATGTTGTTTTTCGTATAAGCAACAAAAAACACAAATTGACCAGGCTCCATCCTGGTATTTCTAAGTTTTAGTTTGTGTGCCTGGATTAAAAAGCGTTTTGTTTTTATGTATTTTTATTGTTTTGTTCATTTTGTGGTTGTCCGTCAATTTTTATTGAAACAATATTTTGAAACTATACTTATTATATTCATTGAATTTTTTTATTGAAACAAATATTTTAATTACAACAACGCATTCCCGCAGTCCTTTTCCTGATTATTTTGCTGGCTAAAATCATCCTGACACGTACAATGCTTTCAACAATATTTGTTTACATATTGGCTCAACAGGTTTTGAGAACATCATGACAGAACCAAGGAGAGTTGCATCTATGTACTACAAACAGAAGCTGTTCTTCACAATTTTTTTTTCATTAAATATACGTACAAAATAGATTTAGATTGTTGACATTACAAAAAGTGGAAGACTATATGGTGCCAAATACGTGTTTTATATTTTGGTCTGACTCGTGAGATACCAAACGTATAGCTTTATGTCCAGTAGCAACAGGAGGGATGGAGATGACTGATAGTTCAGTGGTCAATGTACTTTTCCATTAATTGGAATGAATAAAAATTGTAGACTAGTGGTCATTCTGAACTGCTGGAGTACTAAAATGTCAAATTTAGCAGACAAGTTTTCGTAAGAGTCGTCTCTAGCCAGTCCAAGACTTGTAGCAGATGTATCTTAAAAAATTAGGTTGGATCATGCAACCTTGGCGATTAAAAATTGCTGAGAGGGATTAGAGACATTACGGTATAGGACACCAGGCTCTGACAATAATGTAATAGGCGGAGCGAGTGAGCGAAGCGTAGCCTATAACGGACACCCAATTGCATACTGTTGGTTGATTGGTTGCACTTTTGTAGTCTAGGTGGAACCCAAACGAACGGTCAGATTGGAATGAAATTTGCAACATAACTTGTTGAGTTCGAATTTGCTGTAAAATCGATTAATTATTGCGGAAGAAATTACACTTTTTCGAATTTTCGATATAACACTCACCGTAGCAAATTTGGAATTAAGTAGATAAGGAATTCCGTTGAAGCATACACAGTGCTGCTGGTAATCGAGTGAATATTAAAAATCATGGCGAATTAAAACATTGTTGCTTCCTTTTAACAAATATTCTTTTTCGACGTAACTGAATAAAATAACATTCGAGCGTCGCATTTAAGCACTATGGAAACACAGGCCACCGTAAAAAAAAAAAAGAATTTTGTTACCGACACACATTGGCTTCATATGAAAAAAGAATGTTTGGAGGAACACAACATGGCAACGAAACTGGCGTTTACACTAGTGATGGGAATCCTGAATATGAAACCTTAAATCGCCGTTCATGGTGAATCACTTTATAAAAACGAAAGTACACAGCAGGTGACGTGTTTGTACAACACGAAAACACTAACATGCCTGCGTCTAATAGTTTTATGATTTCTTGCTACAACGACAAAATCAAGTTTCCACACCATGATGCATTAATGAATGGACTTACTCTCTAACACGATTTTTACCTGCTACTTACGAAATTAAAATTGCACACTTGTTGTTTTGTTTGTAATTTATATTTTTAATTTAGGTAAGACGCTTTGCGCAGCAGTTGTTGTAAACAATGTAAGAATTATTGACGGAGGCAGACCAACCAGCGGTGACTAATGTGCCGTTTTATTTTTAGTTAGCGGCGATGGCCCACATCTTTAGTGTGGGATGGAGAAACAGGCTGCAAATAACTAAACAGAACCTTAGCCTGGAGTAAACGAAAGCCTATTAAAATAAACATGTTACGTAGCTTAGCCCTACTTTAAAAAAAAAGCTAAAGTAAGAAAAAGACCAGTACTTCACACCAAAAGGCAAAGAGGTCAAACTTAGCCAAGTAAGTACTGCACCCAGATTTTTAAGGAGCATTAACAAATATGATAAAGTCATTGAAATAAAGTGTTGTTCGCTTCGCCTACAATAGGCCCAAACCCTGTTTCCAAGTAAATTGTAACGATTGTTTTGGTATCCACGACAAGTTATGAAGATCGTTTCAGGAAACCTTAATGTTTTTCGTATGTTGAAACCTTAATGTTGTTTTGGTATCCATGACAAAGTATGAAGATCGTTTCAGGAAACTTTAATGTTTTTGGTATGTTGAAA
>JAHWFP010198858.1:1983-12940 GCA_023313725.1 Lithobius niger | reverse complement strand
CTTCACTTTATTTTATTATCTGTTTTAAGATTGACAATTGGCTTTAGTCAAGCTTTAACCTACGGTTATTTTATTTTCATTATTTTATTATTATATTTTTTAGAAACGTTGACAGTTTCACCCGGCTTTTTCCCCCCACTAGTCCCGCACGTTTGGCGATGCCATCGGGGACCACTGTGTCCCTGGTAGGTCTAACCATGGTGGTAAGGCATTCGTGACCCTAACCCATATCATCAACCCTCCCTCTGCCGCCGAGCCATCGTCTTCGTTTCAAACTTGTAAATTCTTACTTTTGTAATTTTAAATTTGTAGTTTTAACATCGGATGGCAGTCAGTGGCAGCTAGGTCCTTGCCATTTCAGGTTGCATTTGCAACAGACTTATGCTATTATTACAATACTATTTTGGGGGTCAAAACATGAAAATATGTACTGCTTTCTCGGGGTATTGTACAATTGCATTTGTTGTGTCGTTTGTGTGTTTTTAAATTTTTGGCCAAATGTTAGTGGTCTTTGCTAGACCCTTTTTGGTTCCATTTTCCCTTTCTTGGAAATAAACACTTTACTTACTTACTTACTACTTACTTACCCTTCCTGGCTTTATGAAAATCGGAACCTCTGCGATTTTTTTCTCAGTTGCATCAGTTCGCGAATAGTTTTTATTAATTGAGAGCAGATTGATTATCTGATTGTTGCGTTATTTCGCTACGTTGTTGTTGTTTGTTTTTAGGGAGCACGAACTCAAACTGCGTTATCTGCCTCACGATGATGAGCGGGACAATTTATTTCGCTTCGTGTTGCTTGAAATAATGAAACAGAAATAATAACAACAACAATGAAACAGCTCGTATGTTGATGCTGGTTGTGCATCTTGGGTCTTAATGAAGGGCTTGCAATGCGACAAGTTTTCTGGTGACTGGAAACTTTACTCGTTTTTAATATCACAGACGTTCAATGGCAGAATGTCAGGGTTTTTTTTACTTACAATTTATCGTCTTTTGGTAGCTGTGCCTAAAGTGAATTTTTTTTGTTACTTGCGATGTTCTGAATCCTTTACTTTTTTTGGTTGTAACTTTGCTGAAGCTTTATTTCTGAACTTTAAAACGTTTTCAGTGTTGAATTTGTGTAGATATAAGTTGTTTCGGAAACTGACGTGATTTTATAAATTTTTGATTTTTTGATTTTGTTGTCGAATTCTTCGTTTATAGGCAAACTAAGTATAACTAATTGCACATACAAAGGAGTCCAAGTATCAATTCTAAAGAAATTACACATTACTGCCAACAATCATCTGCTTACCATCATTGAATGCCCTTATTATTAGAACTGATTATTGGGAAAGTAGTAGTGCCTTCGCGCTGATCGTGATCCAGAGTAGCTTATTCCCCTCATCAGTTTAATAAGATTTTGGACCTCCGTCAGTTTAAGGTCCAAAATATTTGTTTGAAGTTGTTTTTGTTTGAGGAGACTCGCTTGTCAGACATGGCATGCTTGATAAAAGAATGAAAATCGGTTTAATAAATTGTATTGCCAACTGCTTGCTCCCCTGCACCGCTGATGTTTTCACTTTGCTAATCAACGTGCCATGTTAGCAAGCAATTTGTTGCAAAAGTATTCCAGTAACCATTGAACATAATCGCAGTTGGAGCGATCTTGTAGGTACGGCGGCCTAATGCTAGCCCTATCCACTGCAAAAATCCTTCTACCACTAATATTGTCTTTATAGGCCTGGTGTTGATTGGCTTTCCTTTATTCCTGGTGAACTATTCCTAATATGTGTGCGTAGTTTGGTATCTGTATGCAGCGCCAAATTGTCAGCTGTGGATCTGTGGCCTTCTTGAATTGATGTTGATGTTGGTAATATAATTGATAGAATTTCATTTCATTTCATTTATTTTCAGAAGCCATGGTCCCGAACCGTACGCTCCTACGAATTAATAGAATTGATAACAATTAATAGAACTAATAACAATTAATAGAATTGATAACAATTAATAGAATTGATAACAATTAATAGAATTGATAACAATTAATAGAATTGATAACAATTAATAGAATTGATACCAATTATTAATAGAATTGATACCAATTATTAATAGAATTGATAACAATTAATAGCATTGATGTTGTTAGTGGTAATATAATTAAACTCCACGTTTTGCAATAGCATAAACTCTCCAAACACAATATTATCTTCCAAGTTTTGGCAAAAATACAAATTCACACGTGTTGAATAACACAAATGGAACAATTCTATTCTTAGGTTATTTATCGAAACACTACTCACCATCCATGTGAACATGATTCTGTAGTTATAAAATGTTTATCAAGATGTATTGAAGAAGCCATACTTTCCAAAACATCGTTGGAACTAAAATGCAGGTAAAGTGAGAAACTTGTAGCATTATCTCTCTTTTTTTTTAATCTGGTTCAGTCAAAATCAATGCAATTGTAATCAATAATAACTGTATATTCAAAAGAACCAAAACACAAAGTATTGGTCTTACAGAAATTAATCATGACTGAAAAGTCCTTATCTGACACTTAGCTATTTGAATTAATGCTACTGGCTGCCAGATGTCCGATGCTACAGAGAAAGAGTTCGTCTTGTCCCATTTGATCCGTGGTGCATTCCCTGTTTAATGAGAAATGAACCTCGATCATAAATACTGTTTATTACACACAACACATCAGGTTTGCCGTAACAAAAGGGTTATGTGGTTGGCTGAGAACCTAAACCTCGATTTAAATGCCATTAAAATTTTCAATCATATATTTCCCACACAAAAACTACTCATATGTTATAATACTGAGAAGATTAATTAGCTGAGAACCTAAACCCCAAATAGATACATTATACCATACAATAGTTAATCTGTAATGAAAAGTTACAACAAATTGTTTAAATATTATTTATTACACATAAAAGTGCTTTGGCTAATACCGTATCCTCTAATTTGCTCAAATCTTATTCGGTCCAAAAAAAAAATGGTTTGCTAACGTAATGCGAAATATATGATTGAATTTTGTAATGGTATTCTAACTTGGGTTTAGGTTCTGAAGTAGCCTAAACTATCTGACTACATAATCTTCTCAGAATTACAGTACATGAATAGGTTTTGTACGCAAAGTATATATGAATATGAATGTAATAATAACATAATAGCAATAATAATAATAAAAATATATAATAATAATACAAATATTTTAATTCACAAAGCACAACAGAACAATAGATGAATAATAACTTCTTGGCACTGAGGCCTACATTCCCACGGTCATAAGGAGTTTAATTGTGAAAAGTTTCTTATTTTGTTAATTTATTTTGTACCGCCGTACTACTGGCAGAACAAGTTCTCAATCATTTGGCCAAGAAATGGAGATACCATTATACTATTCGTACGTTTAATATACGAGTCCTATGTGGTAGATTTAGGGTGTTGTCGGAGGCTTAGCTAGAGAGCCGAGAAATTGAATGTATTAACCTAATGACTTCTGCCAAAGATATCTGATAAAGATTCCTGTCTAAGGCTGTTTGATTTTTGTTTTATTCTTTATCAGATGAGTGTATCTGACATTCTGCCACGGCCAGTGTTTAACACTGAGGGGGGGGGGATTGAGGCTTAATGGCGCGTCGACAGCTTGGTCATTAGCGCCAACCTCAGTCACAGTGCAGTGGTCCGGTTGCCACTGCACCACACATTACAGAGATATTATTCAAACCCCTAATCTAAATCTTGTCATACATCTGTACCTCCTGCAAAAATTGAAAAACACCGGACAGGAGGACAGACTTATCGCCCAATTGACGCACAATGTCATGCGGAAGATGGAAACGACGACGAAAACCATCAAGATGGCAACAATCAACAAGGAAGTGCCGGACCGTAAGTGGCCGCCGACACCAATAACATTCAGGAGGGTCAACCCCCCGCAAAAGGAAACAGTGAGTAAGTCGAGTGTGACCAATGCGCAAACGGGCCAACACCACCTCCTCACGGCGACTTTAACACTGACTGTCTGCTTCATTAACACAATAAGTTGGTTGTTATTAATTTTTTTTAAGGGGGGAGGAGCAACTTACTTCTTTTTCTCACTATCTCAAGGTCATTATAGAGTAGCTTCATAAAGTTTTGTTCTCCATCAGTCAATAGCCGCAGAGAAAACATTTAGCAACAGTTAGGAGTGGGCAGGGTGGAGGATTGCTTGGTAGCTGCTAAATAATCCATATTACCTGTAGGGTCTTGGGAAGTGACTGTACATGGTTGCATCAGGATTGGCTCCCTGGATACTGCTTTTAGGAGGGAGGGACACTTGCCACAGATAGCATGGGATGTGCATATCACCCAGCGTAGAATATGCACCGTACACAGCACACGACAGGTATGCATGAATGTTCACTTAACACTTTATTTCAATCTTCCTTTTTCATATATTTTTCTTCTTCTTTCGTGACCCTCATGGAGTTTTTCCTCACCCACTCCTTTGAAAAGTAGTATCTATGTATTTGCATCAACTGCAGAACTTGTTTTACGCTTTGTGTTTCCTCACTCTACATTGGGTGTGCTTAACGATGAGTGAAACGAGAAGTGTGAATGGATGAAGAGTATCGGGAAGAGCATCATTCTGCATGTAAAATTTATTTTGAGATACACTGTAGAAGCATTATCAAATTAATGAAATTAAAATAGACTGCTTAACGAGTAGATATAACACATATTCGATAAACGGATTATTAATTAATTAACAATGTGTTGATGTTCCATTTTTCGTGAAAAAAGGGCTAGCAAATTTAGGTTTTAATTAATGATAAGATCTAATCTGCCCTTAAGGGGCATCTGTCTCATTGAACAATTATAGTAACTACTCTGTTACAGGATACCAGTGGCCTTACATAAGTGAACAATATTCTTATTTTGATTTACAACTGGTTTTGCGAGGTAACTTTATACGCCAAAAATGAAATCCAAATAATTATGAACACAGCCGTAAGGAATTTTAAAATTTGTTAAGCTTTCGTCACGGAATTACATTTTGCTAGAAAGAACAATACTGGAATCGTAGGTTGGCAGATCGATATAATAATTAAGCACAGTACAGCATTCCATCTCTGTTTATTGAATTCTTCGTTGTTTTATTTTTTTTAAAGGTGTGCTTTCTATTCCACTTACTTACATCTCGGAGTTTCTATTTTGAATCTGAATTCATTGATAGTCATAACTGCAACTGAAATTTTTATATCTTTCTCCTTCTCCACGTCTGTCTTTGAAGCCCACACTCTTCTTTCATGGCTCGTTTTGATGCATAGATGGGGTATTCTCCCTTCTTAGTGTCGTTTTTGCGTGGGTGGGAGGTTTTTGAGCTTTGCTCGTCACGATTTTTTCATTTTTTTCTCCCCTTATCTCATGCCTGTACAGTTTTACCTAGAAACTGTTATCATGTTATAAAGAGTAGTTTTTCCTACACGTCATTCTTATTGTGTCGAATCGTTCCTAGAAGGGGTTTACGTTCGTCAATATAATTTTGCTCGTCACCGTTTTTTTTCTTTTCTACTTTGTTCTCACCTCGTCTCATGCCTGTAGAGTTTTGTTTAGAAACTGTTATTGTGTACCTTATGTGATAAGTGTAGTTTCCTACACGTGATTCTTATTGTGTTGAATCATTCCTAGATGAGGTCTGCAATCAATATAATTTGATGAGGCCCGAGTCAATATAATTTTTAATTTTCCAACTCAAACTGTCAACATTTATGTGGCTTTGGAGTTAAATCCGAATGTTGTTTGAAGTTAAAATATACTAAATTTTGAGTAAAATTCAGGGTTACAAAACAGATCCTACATGCTGCAAAAATTTGGTTTGTTCAATATATACTGCATTCACAGTGAAAATCATCATTTTTATTATACAGAGTGATAGCAGGAGCGATGCTCAAGAAGCCCAACAGAAACGCTTAAAACAGGTTAACGAAGTCTCTATGAAAAATTTCAACAAAACACTTCTTCCACTGCGAGTCCATAATGTTCATAACAGGCTAGATCAAATTGAATAGCTGCTGAAGTAGCCCATAATCGACATTGACCAAAATGAGTAATTTAAAACCAGTGCACAGTGATGAAACATAATTAATGTGGTTACAGTAGTATGTTGTTTGACTGGCTTATAATTAATTGTGATCTCGTATTGCCTGGGTGTAGTGGACTGTTATTTATTCCCTTGACTGGTCTGGTAGTCAAGACTGATCAAGTGGTCGAGTGATCTGGTGGTTGGTATTAGGGATTGTTCACTAGACAAATCCAATGAGTGGCAGATGGCTTCAATTATCCCTCACCCACGTCGATAGCCACAATGGAACATCTGCCTGGTCTGTGATCAAATACCATCATGTGATGTTTTAATGGACGTGTGACTAATACTATCTTTATTATGAAAACCTTGATTCTGTTATCTCATTTAATGAGATATTTATCATTGGTTCATAATTAGCTTAAATAATCTCAAATTAAAAGTTTTAATATTGAAAAAATAAAACAACCTAAAACACAACAACCAGACTGTACAGCTTCTCCTAACACAAACCTGAGTCACAGTGAAACGTTAGGCTATGGTTGGTTCCCACATTCCGATCTGGTGTCGCTTACTTCTTGAGTTAGTACCAGCCCTCATTAAGTTTTTTTTACAATGCCGAGTGAAACATGGTGTTTAGCCTTAAATAAGCAACAACCTGATTAAAGTTTCCTAAAAATATCAATATTTTAGCAGGTAGATAATTTATTTCTTTATATCATAACAATATTGCCGGTGATGCTGTAGCTTGGCAGATAATATTAAAATTCCTTTACACTTTTGTTTATATTTGGGTAAGAATCATCAGAAAACTTCGGGTTGCTGCTACAATTTAATGTTTAAAACAGACAAAGAGCTAAATCCAACTGGCAAATGTGTAAATATCGAATAAAATTACAGTGGGTTTATTGCCATTACAAACTAACTTCGTTCGTAAAATTATGAATCCAGAGATGCTTACCACAAGACTATTAAACAAAGAAACAGAATAGCGCCAGTACTGTGAACAGCTAAGAATGAAAATTAATAAACAACTAAAGGTGATGCCCCACCGACTGCGTTTTCTCTCCGACTCCAGCTCAGCTGCGTCGTTGTCATGCTAACCATAGCCTGAGGGGACGAGCAGAGGGCTCGCGATGCGTATCCAAAACATTTGAAAAATCCAAACGCGTGCATCTGTCGTATGCGCTCGTTGCAACATGGCGTCGGCATTTAGTGTTCGGTTTGACTAACGAAGTTCGTTGGTATTGTTCCCTGTACGACGCTACAAGTTAAGATTAGCACGCCATTACTAAAAATAAAAGCACAATGCCTGCACAATCGTCATTTTGCACATTTACAACAAGCAGCACGTTAAACTTGCTTGTTGACAGTTGGTCATTTCCTGGCTGAGCGGCAGTCGTGCTTTGTTGACCTTGAGCGTGGATGCAGTCAGTGGGGCAGTGATGTGCGTTTTTGATCCGCAGCAACAAACGGAGCCATGACGGAGTCGGAGATGCAACGCAATCAATGGGGCCAAGCCTTAAGACGGAAAAAATTGCTGTCATTGTGAATACGAGAATTGAACCTGTGAATGTGGATTGGCCCTCCGATGACTAGGCTATTATGCTAACTCACTATCTGAATCGCCGCTATCTGCCATAAGAATTAACATCAGTAGAGCAAACTGACACTAGAGGCGACTGAACTGCAAACCTCAGGCCCAGAATAAGATAGGCTACAACAAGGTTAAAGAAATTAACTGTAAATATTAGAATTACACGAAGAAACACAATGTTACATGGAACATTTTCGTCTTACTTCCTGTTTACTTGTCATTCTTAGCCTTCCACAATGTTGACTCATTGTGTTTCTTCGTTTAATACTAATATGCACAGTTAATTTCCGTTTCTTTAACCTTGTTGTAGACTAGTTTATATTTGTCTAGGGTCTAAGTTCTGGAATTAAGGCACACTTGGTGTCAGTTTTTTTGTACTAACGTAATTATATGGCAAGTTAGCAACGATTGTGGGAGTGCCGAGTTATCATAATGGTTTAGTGTGTTGGAGGCCTAATGCAAGAGACTCGGGTTTTTAATTCACGAAATGATAATATGGCACGTGATTTTTTCCCGTCATAATTGCGGCTTACCTGTCATTCTTAGCTGTTCACAATACTGGCACAATGGTGTTTCTTCGTTTAGTACTAATATTTACATTCAACTTACCAAAACGGCTATTGTGTGTGCGGCATATCTGGAGTCCTGCACCTATTTTGTTATCGGCTAATTCTTCCTGGAAGGAAGATCGACGGTCGCCATTGTTACTTTAATTATTTTGGATATCAACAAGGCACTCTGTTACCAAAAAACATACAATCGATTATTTGTGTTCTTTCTGGGGCGAACTCACGATGGGCTGCAGACACTATATAATACGGTATACCTGCAAGGTAGAGTGTGTAAATTTAATTTGTAATATTTTCCTAAAGGTTGCCATACATGAAGGAGTCCCTCGAACTTTCATTATGCACAGGAAGAGATGAAGTGGAGAACCTTTTGAATGCGACTGCCTTCGTTTCACAGTCTTTTAACGCTCAAGATTGTAAATGTCCAAGAAGATGCAACCAGTTGCTGTACTCCGTTGAATTTGACTATTTGTGGATATTTAATAATGTTTCGTTACAATGGTTTATGAGCTTCTCCAGTGACCGAATTCTGGTAATGGAAGAACAGTCAGCCTACGGAATGATGGCCCTAATTGCTGACGTGGGTGGCATTGTTGGCCTTTTACTCGGCCTTTGTTTGTTGCAACTAATTGAAGTCGTAACAGATTCATTTATGAAGGCAATTTCACTTTTCCGTAAAGAAAGCACTTCCTTTGGTATTAAGATGTCGGGTCGTGCGATATCTTTCAATTCTTCAGCAGTAAGTGACCAACACTCTTCACCCGAAATTCCTGGCTATCGCAGGATTTCACAGAAAGGATCGTCTCACTTAGTAAAGATCCCGTGGCTGATCGTGTCAGTGACTGCTACAGCTGTGTGTCTTTATCAGTGCGGAAGCTGCCTGAATCATTTAACGGAAGATCCATCGATAACGGCCACTTACTATGTTGCTAATAAAACCATAAAGTATCCTACTGTTGTAATTTGTGTTGCAAGTCCAACCTTCGATTATGACAATGATTTCCCGCATGTAAATAACCACTACCTTCAGCTGCGTTTTCCGAATTTAACTTCGCCTGTCAAATTTAGCCGTTTCCTGCAATACAACACCCTTAATGTCTCTGATCTTTGGAGTATGTCCAGAGTTAATCTAGAATCCTACGAATTCTTCGTTAATTACGTAAGTATTTAAATTTAGAGTTATACACACACATTTTTTCAGAAGACAATAAGAATTACTGCGAGAATTATTGTAAAGTAAGCATTCTTTGGCACACATGTGAAGGTACGTAAAAAGGACATTTTGTACTCCTGTTCTGTATTTGTGGAAGATCTCCAATTGTAGAGCTGGTGGTTCTTATAAATATACTAGATTTCGGCAGTGGTCAGGTAGAATTACGTGGAAAATATACTATTAGAACGACCACACGCTTCAAACTCAATTCACGCAATAATAAAAATTCGAAAACAACAATATATTCTGAGTGTAACAGTTAAAAATGAAAAACCAGTGCAGTGCACATAAAATAAACAAATTGTACAGCAATTTAATTTGTGAGTGGGCCAGACTGGGTAGTAAACGGTGTCTCCTGACAAGGCAGAACTCACAACAACCTTGAAATGCACATTATTTAATTTTTAGAGCTGTAATCTTTGCTCCTTGTTCACCTACAAAAACAAAGACTACATTAGGAATGATGCAAGATGAAACCCTACGTACCTTCGTACTTGTACTTACAATGATGATGCTTAAAAAGTTTGAAAAACATTAAGAAATGGGTTAAGCCGTATAGACAAAACAACTGGGGGCAGCCATGTTGGATTGTGACGTCATTTCCGAAATTACAAAACAAATTGAGACGTTTTGAAGTAATCCCCGCTTTGTTAATGCAATAAAAGATGTGGCCAATGCAATAGTAAAATAAAATACTTTAAAATGACAAAAATGCACAAACTCAAAGCACCAGAACAAAACAAAAAAACTAATAATAAATAAAATGGACCTACGGTAGCTTAAAACTGACCAGTAGGGGACCTGACCTACGGTCTCCTAGTGAAGGTGAGAAGTGAGGATGGCGTTTTTTGCTCAGATATTGTTATTGATTTGCCCTTGTGGAAGATATTGGAAATACCTAATTTTTGTAAAATCGGGACATTTTCTTTTAATGCGTAGATTTTCGGCGAAATATGGTTGCGTACAGGAGGAGTTTGCGTGAGAAAACGCAGAGAGTTCCAAGATTTTGCCTTGCGCTATACTGTTTTTCGTGAAATATAAATTGTTGTGTTCTCAAGGTCAGGGGTGTGCCCTGTCTTTGTCTTGTGGTGCTGGGAGAGCAAGTTGGTTGGAGAGTTATTTTTGACGTTAGATTTCAGGGACGAGATTCTTTTGTTTAAATTCTGCATCGTCGTGCAAATATAGGTGGCATGTGTGTCGGTTCTTTGCAGAGAATTTAAAACACTATGGTAGTGCTTAGAGTGCCTTTACGTTTCTGATCGACTGGTGCGCCTGGGTTGATGAGCGATTTAATGTTCGTGTATAAAGAAGAGACCAGTGTAATATTATGTGGGGCCAACAGTTTCCGGAGGTTTTCAGTGCACCCTCCGAAATACGGAATACTAATTAAGCTCTTACTGTTGTTTTCGTCGCTTTCGTTGAAAAATATCGCATCCTCTGAAATACGGAATACTAATTAAGCTCTTACTGTTGTTTTCGTCGCTTTTGTTTGTGATCAGCTAAGCTTGTTAAGACTA
>JAHWFP010198857.1:0-10119 GCA_023313725.1 Lithobius niger | reverse complement strand
TTTTTTTATGGGTCCTTATATCCAAAGGGTACACTGGAAAAGTCTTCTTTAATAATTCTTTTGTCGTATACTAATTTGTAGGTTTTCGTTCTGTAGGCGTTAAGCACTCGATTCCTTTTGCGTACGATCTGGTTAGGGTTTGCTATTGTGATCCTTCGTTCAACCTGGCGTCCTAGAATCATAGTTTCCATCACTTCAGGGTTAAGAGATTCGAGTGCTTCCGAATCCAAAGAAAATCCACGGATTTTAATTATGTGTTCAATGCGTTCTGGCTGATCTGTAAATTTTATCAACATGGAGTATTGCTTGCATCCTCCGGCCATGAATTTCGATATATACGCAGTTGAACCGTACATTTTTTTTATTTCATCCGTTAGACATCCAAGATGGCCGCCAACGCTGATAGGAAGGGGTACTCCTCTTTGTGTTTTGGACACAATCGAGTCTGTATCGTAATATAAAATTGAATCAGATGGGAATGACGTCATGGCATTGTACAATTCCAGTCTTGCGTAAGATGTAACAAAGCTAGCAATCACTACATTGTTATGTTTCAACGGTTTGGTGAATCTGGCCTTATCCTTGTACTGTACACGAGCGATCGTGTCATTATGTTCAAAGTTAACGTGATGTATTTCCTTAGTCGAATCCGAAAGAAGACTGAAGAGGTCTTGGGAGTTGTCAACGAACTTGACGGACATCACACTAGTGTGTTGACCAAATTTGCCGTACAAAGAACAAAGAGAAATTTTTGCCAGCTGTCGTAATCCGGGGTTAGGTGTAATGCTGTTAAAGTCCAGTTTAATCCCTTGATTTTTTTCAAAATCCGAAATGAAGTCTAATTTGTTTTGTAAAGTAACACATTCGGCACCAAAGCCTTCACATTCAACCTTCACTTTTAAAACCGATTTGATGTAGGTGTGGAAGGGATGGAAGTCTTCATCACGTTCGAAATGCCAAACCTCGTAAATTTTAGTGATTTCATAGCCTACTTCCAAAGCTTTTTCCAATTCGGGCGAAGGCCAGACACCCAATAATTCCCTTTCGGCGCGGGTGTGATTGCACGGTTCTTTATTTTCTTCGACCGAACAGGTGAAACACAAAGTGAACTTCAATCCTTTGTTTATAGATGCGGGGAGGATAGGTATTTTCAAACTTCTGGGCGGAAGGATTTTACATTTTATGAGTCCAAAATAATTTGCAATGGAACATCCTACAATGTTGTTGAGAATTTTAGGCAGGCCTTTTGGATAAATGTGTTTAAACATGACGAAGCTATACAAAGATACAAAATCGTGATATGCAATCATAAATTTCTGATCCTCTTCTGCCCAAGCGCAAAGTACTTCTACGCGACCTCCAAAATATGATTCTTCAGGGCGTAGAGGGTCTTGTATGTCTAAAGAATCCAGATAAGCTTTGACTTTAGGATTTTCTTTCAACATTTTTCTGAAATCGCATTCCCACATAACTCTGACCTGGTATCCGTTTTTCTTGAACTCTTCAATGATTTGTTGATCACGCTCGTATACTTCATCCAAACTTAAATGAGAGTAAAGAGCTTTTTCGTGTCTGTTTGTAGGCATACATTTTTTACAGGAGTGAAATTGGCAGCCATGGAAGAAAAAGCAAACATTGACGGGATTCGAACTGTAACCATCCAGATAGTGATTTAATAATTTCCGTTCGCCGCCCGGAGAATCGCCTTTTTGAATGCTAATCCCCTCTTCTTTTTCACACCAATAAAGCCATTGAAGGCCTATTTTGGAATACTTTTTTTTCGGTCCTGCGTAAGAAAAAGGAATATGACCTAATGTTTTTTCCACTAGGTGTTCGGATTGAAAGGCTCGCATAATGGCACCGGCAATAGTAGAGGAGAGAAAAGGATCACTCCCATTGAACATTTTCATGAAAAGCTCTCTGAATTTCATGGTCGCTTTATGTAAAATGATCGTGTCCGATGCGCAATACTCGACGAGTTCCTTCTGGTAATCAAAAATTTTGCCGTTTGCGATAATTTCATCATACCAGGCATCGAAGTCTTCTTTGTCTTTAGGGGAAAAATGTGCATAACCATACATTTCTTTTGGAGGGTAGGGGCCTACGTAAGAGAAGTTTTCTTCGGTGGAAAAACGGTGCGGGAAATACCCTTTTTTTTCCTGCAATCCAAAAGTCTTAGCCACATTCCTCAGGGAAGATTTAAAGAACAGCATAAAATCCTTGAATGTGACACGGTCCGCAGACATCGTTATTATTTTTTCCCCTGTCATAACAACACGAGGAATAATTTTCCGCTCTAATAAATAAGATACGGCAAATTGTGCGTCAAAAGAAGACGCGTTGAAAGCCCAGCATGTGTAGTTGACGTTTTGGTCACCGCCATATTTGTCAAAAATGTATGTGAAGAATTGATCACGAGCATCCCAACCTACGAACTCACGATATCTTTCTCCGCAAAAACGACAGTCACGTTTGGCATCTGTGTAATCCTTACAGGTTTCACAAGTCTGCGTGTATACAATACAGTTGATCACATGTTCCCACATTTCATTACCTCTGGCATCCAAGCCTGCTTTTAAAACAGCAGCAGTTTCGCAGTCATAAAATCCGTAAATGTAAGGAATAGTACACGCAGGATCTTTATGCTTAGGGATGTAGCATTCGTGTACTTCCGAGGGAACCCACTCTTTACACAAGGTACAGTAAACATGTCCACAATGATGGTCGGGCTTTTTTGAAGAGAACTCTTTATAACACACCCTGCATTTCTGAAACTTCTCACATGTCGTTTCCTTAGTAAACTTGTTTCGTAAAAGATGGTTATCGAAACATTTTTTCCCTCGAAATAACCTAAAACAAATGTCACAGGAAATGGGCTTTTCAGTAGGTGAGCAATATCCTTGTTTACTTCTACATGCCTTGCATTCATTCTTACATAGATGAGCGCCTAAATTATTGTACGCTTTTTTACATGTTTGGCACCAGTAAGATTGACCTAAAACACTCGTTACATTCTTGCAAAAAACGAAATGGTTTTCAAAAAGAATAATATTGGCATGTAATTTGTTGCTCGGACCTTGAAAAATTGGCCTTAGCGTACCATACTCAAAAATAAAAACGTTCAACTGCAGGCCATCAATGACACGTTGAAATTTCATGATTTCTGGAAGTCCACACATAATACCTTCAGGAATGCCCGCTTTATCGTGTAAATTTTTAATTTCCTTTTTGATGAGCTTAATTTTACACCTCCTGTTTTCAAACGGTATCCTAGGGAGCATTTTCAGATAGGATTGAGCAAAAATTATTGCAGACGCCAGACATCTGTTGCCTCCGATTTCAGGTGCGGTGACGACATTGCGTAACTTTTTTAAGAATTGCCAAGTGTGTACATATCCTCCAGGGCGCATTCCGCCTTGATCCATTCTGATCCACGTGCTTCTAATATTAAATCCTTCCAAAAAATTCACTTTGTTATTACTCTGTTGAATTTTTTCTATCTCGTGCAAAATTAGTCCTGCGTACCAGTGATCCCATCTCGTGAACTTTACAAAACCAGGGTTTTGTAGATTCGGGTGATTTATTGTGACGCCTACTTGATCTGCAGGTCTAGCATCCCTCAAAACATTCCTTATGATGGCGTCAAAAGCAGCTTCGACATGGTCTGATATAGACAAATTCCGAGCGGCCAACTTTGCAGTAGGAACGGGGTTGAAGTTAAAATGAATGTCGCTACCTGAGGTTTTAAACCTTACAATATTTCTAGTTTCCATGGAGGTTATTTGTACGTAATCTTCTATGTTATAACCGAGACGATTAATACTAGAATCAGACCCAGACTGCAGACGTGGGTGGTTACTCAAACTAGTCTCGTCTTCCGAATCAGTTTGATAAGGAAGGGGAGGAGGAGGAGGCGTCGGAGAAGGTCCTGGTGACTGGAGGGTGGGAGCGTCGGCATCTGAGGGTTTTCTTTTTGACACTTGAACAACGTCCGGTGAACGCAAGGAGATAAGGCTGTCCGTTTGAACGCTAGCCGCTTTGGAAGGAAGCGGATTTTGAGTCTTCTTTTTTTTTTTTTTAGGAGGCTGAAAATCGTCGTCAGAGGATGAGTGAGAGGATGGAGGACGGGAGGGAGGTGTAGGCTTACTCGTTTGAACGAGAGGCGGTTTGCTAGCAAGTGGGTTGTGAGTCTTTTTTTTTTTTTTTAGGGGCTGAAAATCCTCATCAGACGACATGCTGTGCGATGAGGAGTTAGGATCAAGTGTAGGGGGAGGGGGGGAGGGTGATTTCCGTGATTTAGACCTCTTTCCCCTACCCTTATTCTTTTTCTCCATTTCCTTATCGAAATTAAGCGTACGCCCCTGTGGTTTTTGCCCAAACCCCGTTTGCACAACTGAAGTAGGCGATTGAAAAAAATTAGACACGAATTTTGGTAATTTTGTACACGTGGGTGAGGTGCCTAATCTCTCACGACGCATAATTTGGGGTACGATTACAGGACTTGTTACATTTACAGGTGTTATAGGACTAGTTTGAACATGATATTTACCTAACGGTGTGTTTAATTTTGAATGCCGAGTAGTTGATTTAGGTAGAGTTGATTGAATATAGGACAAGTTGGTTTGAGTACATTGCAAATTTGAAACCCACTCGTCGAAGTTTTCCTCACGGAACTCAACTCTTTCGGGACTAGTTAGTGTAAACATAGTGTCAATTAAATCGATACTACAAACTTCATTACCTGCGAGAGGTTCCAACGAGGGCGTATAGCTCCCGCTATTATCACTGAGTTCATCGTCCATTTTTTTTTTTTTTAAGTCCGTTGCACTATAATCCAAGTACGATGCGATGTGAAGTGATTTATTTTGAAATAAATCTACGTGCGCTTTTAACACCTTCAAGTATAAGTAGCGCTATTGCAAAGTCAACGTCCGTTGCACTATAATCCAAGTACGATGCGATGTGAAGTGATTTATTTTGAAATAAATCTACGTGCGCTTTTAACACCTTCAAGTATAAGTAGCGCTATTGCAAAGTCAACGTGTCATAGCTGTAACATCTCTAAATCAGCATTCGGCGTTCATGAAGTAACGGCGTCATAAAATCAACCAGCATAGGTGAAACGTCGCTAAACATGCGGGGCGGGTGCACCAACATTCTGATCATGACGACAGTTGTTGCAACAATAAAAAGTTTTCCCTACGGTGATGAGGGCTGGCTGTATTTGATTTTTTTCATGTTCATCGGTTGACGCAAGAAATTGATCGGAATAACGTGCGTGATGCAGTTGTGGGCGAAAACGTTACGCATGGTTGTGTAACGGTCGCTTCCCTAACGACAAAAACCGTTAGAGACCTCGTAGGATCACACGTTTTATTCATCGCGTTCGTTACATTCTATAATTGAAACAATAGATAAGCGCTGGGAATATGCGGGTTTCTAATTTTCCGTTACAAAATCAATTTACGTTTCATTATTCAAACAACATCTGTCGTCACAACGCTCGGTACGTTAAAGACCTCATAGGTCACAGCCTTTATTCATTACAACCTACGTGACATCATTTGTATGAAATGGAGTTTTGGACGTTAGCCGCTGTATTCATCACGTAATCACGCATGCTCAGTTTCAATTAGAATGGGACATGAGCCCAAACGGGAAAAAGTTGAAGCACCCAGTTCAAATATTCATTCGTACGTTTGTCTTTTGGCGTTGTCACTATGTGTATCGTGAAAAAGATTAAGCGGTGTAGGCCTACTCCTGACGAATACAACTCGTATTATTATCCAGAACCTGACGATTCGGACGCTACGGAATTATGCGTGACCGATTTAGAAGATTTGGTAAGTGAAGAAGAAAGGCAGGTAGTAACAGATTTGAATAAGCGCCGGGGCTAGGGGTTTTGGGTTAGGGGGGATGTGTAGGGGGTTTTATTACTAATATTTTGAGGTGTAACTCGAGGGGTTTGGTTGTATCTTAAGATCGTTATCGAATGTCTTGTAGTTGAAGATAGCGTCCCCCGCACGTTGGTAATAATCCTCAGTAAGTACAAAAAAAAAAACGGTCCTTTTCAGGACCACCACATTTTACAAATAAAGAATCAAATTTTCCTGTTTCTACGCTGCGAGCACGATGCAATGTGCGTTAATAAAAACTTTTAATTATTTATTTTTGAGGCCTCAACTAGTGCCATGCAGACCAGCGAGCAGCTACGCGCTCTATCGATCGGTTGGGCGAGGGAAGGAAAGCGGGGGGGGCAGGTGCGCGGGAAACGAAGGAGAGACACGGTCGCGGCGGCTGAGCACGACGACCAGCGAGCGCCGGGCAGGGGACGGACTGGCAGCTGTAAATGCGGAGCGCGACAAAGAGAAAGGGAACGAGGGATAACGATACTGACTGCCACAAACAACGCATCGACCCAGAGTAGCGCGGAGAGGACGAATCGATAGCACGCCGAGCAACCCTCTACTCTTTCCAGCTAATTAAAAAAAATCAATACTCAACGCACCTGCCAACCAACACTCCACGAATCAATACCAACGTGCGGGGGACGCTATCTTCAAATACAAGACATTCGATAACGATCTTAAGATACAACCAAACCCCCTCGAGTTACACCTCAAAATATTAGTAATAAAACCCCCTACACATCCCCCATAACCAAAAAACCCTAGCCCCGGCGCTTATTCAAATCTGTTACTACCTGCCCTTCACTACTACTGGCTGTGACGGTTGGACCCAGCTCGTGTAGTCTTTTCTTTTCTCTTGACTTGTTCCTCATGTAGTGGGAGGTGAAAGTCGTTGAGTGACGTCAGGATGCGGCTGCAAGGATTTCCTCTATGGGAGTGGCGTTGTGTTGTGTCCATGATGTTGAGATCATTCTGATTTCGTGTGCTGTTGCTGTTTCCCTGCTTGGGTTGGCTATGTCGATTGTTTTTCTTGTTCAACAGGAAGTCAATCCAGCTGGGGTTTCTCCCGTTTGTAAGTCTTACAGGAAGGAAAAGTTGGTTTCTGCCTCTTGGGGTGTCCTCGTGTTGAGTTCGGGTAAGATTGAGGCGGAGTGTTCGGATGGGGCATAACAGATGTTCAGGTTCGTCTCCTGGTATGCTGGAGAGGGCTGGGAATGTGGAGGGCTTGGATGGTTTCTGTGTTTTGGCGCAGAAACCTGTTCTACGGTGACGGGTTGCAAATGAGAAGTTTGGGCTGAAGATGCAGTAGGCTGGGTCAGCTGACAAGGCTTGGATTTCGTAACTGTGGGCGCTAGGTGCTAGTATTATGAGGAAGACAGTTTTCCGGGTTAGGAGATGAAGGGAGCTGTCTTGCATCGGTTCGTAGGGGGTTTCTGTTAAGGATCGAAAGACAATTGACAAGTCCCAGTCTGTGACAGTATTTCATGTTGTGGGTCGTTCGTTTTCGAGGCAGAGAGGAAGTGCCGAAATTCAGTGGTCTTCGAGCAGATTGGTTTTCCCTGCTGCTTTGAAGACCGGGTTTAGGGCTGGACGGTCGACTACAATTGTTTAGCTTATGAGCTTGTCGGTGTTGAAAAGGTCAGTGAAGAACCTAAGTAGTTCGGGCAGAGAGGGGTTGGGTGGATTAATTTTCCTTGCGAAACCCAATGAAAACAATTGGACCAGGGGCCGTCTTACTTTCGGTCTGTTGAGTCTCTGGTGACTTGAAGCAAATCGATGACATCTTCTTGATGGATTCCAGCTTTTTTTTTATTTAAAAAAATTTGAAGTAGCCACCCGTGTAGGTTTGACTGATCAGGTTTGGGTGGGGTTTTAAGCTTCTTGTTTTGACAGAGGATCTGGAAGAAGAGGGAGGCTTCTTGGAGTGTCGACTAGTGGACGCAGTAGGTGTGGAAACCATGGTGCCAACGGCCGGAAGGGGCTTTGAGGAGGAATAGCCTATGGCTAATCTTGGCTTTCTTCAGTACCTGTAGAAGGAGTTGAATCGAGGAACAGGTATGCGTAAAGGTTGTGCCATGGGTGTGCTTTGGTTAAGGATGAGACGAGTGGCTCGAGAAGAAGATGTTGTCCATCTTGAGACCTCACTCAATTCGTGTTCTAAGCACGAATGAAACAAGCGACAGTGTAGACAGCAATGGTCTTCATAATCTTCCCTTGAAACTTGAGTTTTCAGCGGTGGAGTTGCTGGAAGAGGTGAGAGCGGCATTCGCGTAGCTCTTCTTACAAACGTGGGTTTAGCCATGTTTGGGACGAGCCCCAGTTAGAGTTGGAACCGGTTTGTTTGTTATCGTTCGGGACGTGGGGACGTCTGCGGTTGAAACAACTTGGGAGAGGTGAAATGTCATCTGTCTTGAATCTTCGTTCAAACATGGGTTTCAGACACGGACGAGACGAGCAGCGGTGTGGACGGTTATTGTTGTCTTGATTTTTTTTTCGAGACTTGAGGCTAGTCACGGGCGAGAAAAGTCATGAGAGGTGGAAGCGACTTCCGTCTTGACTTTTCACTTAAATCGTGGGTGTTTGTCATGAAAGAGACGAGCATCTGTTTGGACAGCAACTTTAGTTTTGGTTTTCACTCGAGATGTGGGGTCAATTACGGTCGAGACGAGCAGCAGGAAGGGTAAACGTCTTCTGACTTTGTCTTCACTCAAAACGTGGGTTTTGGCCACAAGTGAGATGTGCATCTGTGAACAGCAACAGTTGACTTGATTTCCACTTTGGATGTGGGGTCAGTCACTGAACAGCAGGGCATGTAAATGTCTTCCGATTTCACTGTTTTTACTAAACGTGGGTTCTAGTCACCAATGAGATGAGTATCAGTGGATGGCGACTGTTATCTTGAGTTTCAATCGAGATGTGGGGACAAGAGCGGACGAGACGAGCAGAAAGGTGTGTAAATGGCATCCGTCTTCACTCTTCATTCCACACGTGAGTTCAAGTCACAAATGTGACGAGCATTGTGGACTGCAACTGTTGCCTTGAGGTTTGCTTGAGACGAGAGGTCAGTTACTGTTGGGACGAGCAGCAGGGCGTGTAAATGTCTTCCGATTTCACCCTTTCTTCCAAACGTGCGCTCTGGCCACGAATGAGACGAGCTTCAGTGGACAGCGACTGTTGTTTTGAGTTACACTCGAGACGTGGAGTCAAGCACGGACGAGACGAACAGCAAGGCGCGTAAGGACTACCGGCTTCAGTCTTCACTCCAAACGTGGTTCTGGTGAAGAATGGGATGTGCATCAATGTTGACAGCAACTGTTGTCTTGAGTTTCACTTGAGACGTGGGGTCAGCCATAGTCGAGACGAATGGCAGGACGTGTGAATGGGTTTCGATGCCACTCATCACTCCAAACGTGGGTCGTAGCCACGAGTGAGACGAGTTTCGGTGGGCAGCAACTGTTTCCTTGAGCTTCAGTCGAGACGTAGGGTCAGGAGACGTGGACTCAAGTACGGACGAGACGAACAGCAAGGCGTGTCAGGGGCTAACGGCTTCAGTCTTCACTCCAAATGTGGTTCTGGTGAAGAATGGGATGCGCATCAATGTTGACAGCAACTGTTGTCTTGAGGTTCATTTGAGACGTGGGGTCAACCATTGTCGAGACGAATGGCAGGACGTGTGAATGGCTTTCGATGTCACTCATCACTCCAAACGTGGGTCATAGCCACGAGTCGAAACGTAGGGTCAGGCATGGTCGAGAAGAACAGCAATGTGTGGTGATGGTTTCCAACTTCACGTTTCACTCCAAATGTGTGATGTAGCGCCGAGTAAGACAAGTCGCAGTGAGGGCAGCAACACTTGTCTTCATTTTCACTCGAGATGTGGGATCCACCGGGATTTTTGGGCGAAAACTGTGGCAATGAACGACTTCTTGAGTGCCTTTTTTTGAGCTGAAGCAATGGGAGAAAATGAGGCTTAATGGCGCGGACGAGTCAAAGATGGTTTCAGGAACGGCCGTACGCAGGCGTTAGACCTAGGTGAGAATGGTGACCCCCGTACTGTGTAGCTGGATGCTTGACGAAAGCGACAGTGACAACAACAGGGTGCTTTGTGACGGGAAGACCTGGTGCAGAGGGATCACTGTGGACGGCAAGGAGTTGACGTCCGTGATTGGATTTGGATAGCGAGGGGTTGTTGGCTGTTTTCCAAGCTTGG
>JAHWFP010198855.1:6065-17362 GCA_023313725.1 Lithobius niger | reverse complement strand
GTAGCATCTTGATATGCAGAGGGACGTGTCCGCAGGGTATTTAATATGCTGGGGGTGGGGAAAGAAACATGACCGCTCTAGCTTTTGAATTTACGGTGTCCACTCTGGCCATGTCTGCATTTGCCATGACACCAACCAAACTTTTGAAGCGAGCATGTAAATATAAAATTTCCCCTAATTAGCTGGTATTTATCAGGTATTTACTTCATTACCAATACCCTTCTGAACCTGTTTTATTTTCGGGAAATGATCAACCCTGACCCTGTATCAATTACACCGAGTATAACATAGTTACACAAACACGCGCTATCATAGGGCTATATCACACCCCTCACCAACGGTGCAGACTGTTAGTCTCATTAACCCCGCAGTTTCCATTTTCCCCGGGTAAAACGGATAAAAATTCATTGTACTTCCTTGCAATTTTACGGGGGAAACGAAAACTCCGGGGAAAATGAGACTAAAAGTCTCCACCGAAAGTATGGTTTTTGATTTATTCTAATTTGCATTTAAAGGCGTCTGTTCACCATTTCGATAGCGTTGCCCATATTCTAAACACAGCGTCCACGTTCCAGATTCTCTGTCATCCAATAGGCTGATGTGGGTCACGTGATCTCGTTTTAGTATGAAAATCGCGGCGCTGCTGCAAATAGTGTTGTTCCATTTTTAATTACCGCTATTTTCTTTATATTGCTCGAAGATTCTACGGTGCTGCATCTAGGAGTTGAAAAGGTGAAAAGGTGCCTTTAAGTTAAAATGAAAAATTTTACAGCATGTAGACGAAGTAATTGGTGATGTAGATTTGCGTTCTTACCTTTTGAGGGAACGTGAGCAGTTATCGTTAACGTGAACTCACACTGTAAACCAACTCAGAAGATTGTTCGGCTGAGTTTTGATACGCAAAAGGCTAAATTAGCAGCCTCATTGAACTACACCTAAAATTTAACATTCGATTAGCCAAGACGAATGCAAACAGGGGCTGCTTAACAGACTATAAAGTAACTTACCTCGCTTAGTGATCGTTTCATGAAACACGCAACTCACGGTAATCTGTTTACTCTCCACACGTCTAAAGGCCTATAGACACAGAAAACGTCGTACAACAAACACTTGTTACCTTGAAGACATCGACCGCACTTGTATTGAGCAGGAAAACTAATTTCCTACTTGAACATTAAGAAGTTAATTTTTTTTTATTTGTGTTTCTAACAACGAAACTAATTTTCGTTGTTGGGTGATCAGCTTCCTCACTATTCCGTAACTAATTATGAGCACACTAGTTGAAGCCTGGACATACACAGGATGGGGCTGAAAGGAAGGGCCACCCTTGGCAATCAAAGATGGTTAGTGTTAGGTCAATGAAACTTTGCATGGTATGTAGGCGAACGGGGGCCCAACTAACCTTATGTCGATCACTGACCTTGATGCATATTTTCAAGGTCATCGTGATGCTAACTTTTTAACCATGCTTCGTAGAACCCCAGTGTAAATTAGAAACTTGTAGACATTGGCAAGGCATGGCCACTGAAAAAAAACTGAACGAAATTCGGTACGTTAGTTTAGGAATTAGGGAAATTACAAGCATCATTCTGTTGCGGTGGTCGAGTGGCTTTCCTGCCAAACAGATCTGTCAGGGTCTTTACGTACACCACGCATTGTATTAGTAGGTAATGGTGTTGGCAGCATACGCAAAATGGCATAATTCAGTAACCGTAATCAGCTCTGAAACAAAAACAGAAATGTTAACCTGATGGACGGACAACTTTACTTTTATTTTCTAGATGACCACGGTGACTAAATTATGCCAACTTGCCTAAAATGCAGCACCATTTTGCCTATACGTGTAATGTAGCACATTGTGTCGAGCTGTTGTGGAGTCATCAGCATGTCAGTTGCTGTTTGTTTTCAAGCAGGCTTCACGTACTTTGAGGACCACTAGATTTTATTTCACACTCACTGTTTGGCAGGAAAGCCACTCGGTCAGAACACAGAATGATGCTTGCAATTTCCGTAATTCCTAAACTAGCGTACCGAATTTCGTTCTGTTTTTTGCAACGGCCATGCCTTGTCAATGTCTACAAGTTTCTAATTTACACTGAGATTCTACGAAGCATGGTTAAAAAGTTAGCATCACGATGACCTTGAAAGTGAGCATCAAGGTCAGCGATCGACATATGGTTTTTCTCCCCCCCCCCCGGGCGGCTACGGACCATGGAAAGTTTCATTATCCTAACATTAACCATTTTCGATTGTCAAGGGTGGCCCTTCCTTTCTGCCCCACCCTGCAGTGACGTAACGTACAGGTAGGCTAGGTAAGCATTGCTTACGGGCCCCTGCATCTCGGGGGCCCACCAGGCGTCGAAATATGGACATGAACAACATCATTGAGATTTTTTACATTGAGAAAAGCATGCCGAAAGTATCGCCTTAAGAGCCTCAATAGTGAACTAAATACGGTATGTAAATTTCATGTTCAAAGTGGAATATGTTATAAGCAAAGCCAAATTCCAATTTAACAAGTCTAATAATGTAGCTCCTAAGCATAGCTTATAATAATTCGACAGTTAGTAGGCTAAAAAATACCACACAGACATGTTTTCTTTTTTTTCTTTTCAAACATTATTGTTTGTTTGCATTACGAAGTAATTTTTTTGGGCTGAAAAGGTGTTGGTTGTTCGGGTAACATAAACAAACAATATAAAGTATGTGTGTCATTTGGACCAAAGCAGTCGAAAAGGTCAAAGACTTGGGGGCTCGGGGGAGGGGGGAGAATAAGTGGGAGAGGGCCCGACCATACATTTTGCCTATGGGCGCAGAGACACTTTGTTACGCCACTGCCACCCTGTATACACATGAGCTGACGGTAGCTCATGTGTATGTCCGTATTCGATCGTTTCCGAAAATATTTGCGGACACTGGCTAATAAACACTTAAGGCCTCTCCAGACAGAACAAAATTTCGTGCGAAGCAATGCGCGACTACGTGCCTACAAGGTCAAAATTGCCGCAGTCGTATGGTTGGTGTTGCGTTAAGGACCAATATTGAAGTCTTTTTTACACCATACTGCGACTCCGTGCAGCCGCGAGCAGCCAGTCTGGTTAGGGCTTCAGCCATCATGTGTCTCAAATTCCCTTCCCCCCTTCCACCCCTCATTTTCTAATGATCATTTCTATTGTATTGTCCCTGCTGGTGGAAAGAAATGAGCTCAAGATGGTCCCGATGCTGCTCCTTCGAGGAACATGCTGTCCTGAAAACTTCCCACCAATGCTTCCATGCTACCATCCTACCTTTTCCTTTTCTAGTATTATTATTATTATGATTGTTGACACGGAGGCCAACATGGCGAACACAAAATCGTGGATTCACATTCAGCACGTACCGAGCGTTCCCCGAGTGATTTCAGTTGACGTTATTTTCAAAAATAAAATAATGTATGTAGCATTTCTCGCTCAGCCGAGTAAGTGTCAGCTTAAAGTGGCACTATCACCGATTAAAATGCGAACGAAAATACCATGGCGTCATCTAGCGGCTGTGATATTGTTAACACTACAAGGTGCACGAGGAAGAACCAAATTTTCACTGAATAATTGTGGATGTCGTGGCTTGTTTGTTTCGTTAAAAGAAATGCCATTATGCATTCCTTCGCCTGGTGTAAGCAAGTACTAGATAGCGCTAGATATTAACAGAATTGTTTCGAATCTTGTCTTGTTGTTGTTTTTAGTGTATGTTTTTGTTACCTGGTCTTGACTCATTGGTGTGTGGTTATGTAATGCCCATTGGGTCAAGTTAACCAGATTAAAGTTAAGTTAGACCCAGGAATCGTTTCTACTGGCTCATGCGGAGATTTACCAAAACCCTACCGGCTTTCACACTATTTATATGCTTCACGTCTAGGGAAGGTCCGATTAAATCGCTCGAGCTTCATTGCCTGAAGGTAGATTTGATCCTGACCTTTAAACGGTTCGTGGTTTTCTTCCACTTAACGTCTTACTTTTTAACTTGTCAACGAACACACGCACTCGTGGCCACTGTTTCAAGCTGACCAAACCCCCTTCCCGGTTGGAGGTTCGCAGATCCTTCTTTGCAGTGAGGGTAATCGAGCCTTGGAACTCTATACTGGAGGTCGTGGTATCAGCTCCTTCCGTGGGGTCGTTCCGTCATCGGCTTGAAGATTGAGGATTGAGGATTCTTGAGGCGCTTCCTTACGAGACCGAATTTCTGCCCCCCCCTTCTCCCCCCTGATAATGGGTAGGTGAGGAAAAGTGTGACCATAAGAATTGACAACTACGGTAGTTGAAGCACCAACTCTTCCCCTTTTAAAAGTCGTTAAAAAAATGTGTGTCTAAAAAATTGTCATCTTAGACATTTAAGTTAAAATGGAACTTCCATAATTTTTTCTCTGAATTTGTATATGACAAAGCATCATTTTCAAAATCTTTTTAAAGTTTTGGAATGGAATAATGCCTTCCATGCTCCATTTTGCTTTTGCGTGCAAATAAATTTATATTAATTTTTATTAATATTAATTTCTATTAATTTCTATTAATATACTATAAATATTAATTTCTATTAATATTAATTTCTCGCTGTAAAGTTATCCCATGCTACTTGAAACAAGTAATACTCACCTTTATTTCACTATAGTGAAATAAAGTAACGACGAGAAACGAGCACAAAACCATACAAGCGTGAAGACACTGGAAAATCGCAACCACTTCGTAAGTCCCGACAGACATCTCCAAGCAGTGCTTCACAACCAGTTCGCAACTACCCAGTCTTACTGAGTTTCGCTGATTACCAGAACTTCATTTTACTCATGCGAACCCATAACAACACATGGAAGAGAAACCAAACAAGCGTTACCTGGCCGGCCAGGCGTTTCAATGTGGGCTCTTCCCAGGGACAAAATGACCTAAAATTTAAGCTTTAAAATGTATCTCCTGGACTTACAGGACCACCCCAACATTTCTTAATGGAGTGTCATGTAAATTTGTATTGTACATTGTCTGAAGAAGATATTGCTGTTGGATAATATCGAAATATCACTCGTGTTTGCATATATGTCTGTGCGTCTTGGCTTCTTCACTGCTTATTTATTATATTATTATTATTTCTAAGAAAAAAAGGAGAAAAATTTTTTTTTCATATTTCTTCCATTTTTAATATTGAACCGGGGTAAGTGGCACTTCTGCCCTCCCGTTTCCAAAACCACTTATCATTTTAGTGTTTTAAACCTTTATTATTATTATTATGAACTTGGAGGTCTGACCGTCGGGTAGTAACTGCTATTGTTTTGCTAAGCAGGTCACATGATTGCTTGGGAACACCCACTTATAGGAGAATAAACAACATCGCTCGAACAACAATGGGTCATCCACTGTTGTAGCCATTGCATGTGATCATTACATGTGTTTATTTCCTGCTTGTACTCAAAGTTTGTACACCACTAGACCACGTAATACCGTCATTGCTGATGACAGCATGTGTGTTGCTTCGGTTGGGTATGAACAAGAGCCTCCCGTAACGAAGTGACGTGGTTTCTCCAAAGTCAGACTCGCTCCCTGCCGAATCCATAGCATCAAACGGAGTGGATGGGCAATGATAAAAGTTGCTCACTGACTGGGCAAAAACTCACGAGAACATGAAAACAGTTTGATTTTAATTTTTAGCACTGATATTTGGTGCCTTGTTCACCTCTAAAACGTATAAGACAATGAGTATAGAATGAGGTAGTCTTATTTGATCCACTGGTTCTCTATAAACGATCTGAGTTCGGCTAAGTGTTGTGGTTCACTGGTTATAGAGAACCAGCGGATAAAATAAGACTGCAATTGGAGGCCTACACAATCATACAAGAGCCATGAACATAGTATTTTCCTGTACATCAAAGGTGGGAAAAAAAAAACTCTGTCATGATTTAAACGTCATTAACGTCATTGACGTCACTTTCCAATATGGCCACCACCAGATAAGGTGGATAGGGCTGGCCCCTCTGTGTTTTTTATATAATTTTTACTCTATTTTGTAAGTAAGTCGCACGTTACCTTTTAGTGAATAAGCATTCTACATCATACTCATTGCCTTAAACGTTTTACATGTGAACAAGGCACCAAATATCAGTGCTAAAAATTTAAATCAAACTGTGATTTTATGTTCTCGTGAGTTACTGCCCAGTCAGGGAGCAACTTTTATCATTGCCATAGCAACAGAAGACGAGAGGGATGATTTTATCAGGTAATTCTGATCGGAATTTCCTTAGGAGCTTTTACATGCCACAGCGGACATGAGCACGAGGCATTACAGGGCTCTTAACTTCGCGAAAATGCCAGGTAGGCTGAGGTCAGGCTGGAAGCCAAGACATGAGCTAGTCATGCTAGCCATCAGGCCACCTTGTCCTGCAAGCTAATCAATTACCAGCCAAAAAAGAAGAAGGGCTAAGGGGGAAAGAGTGAACCCAAGGTTTATGTACACCCTATATTCGAATATGCGAGCCAGGTCTGGTCCCAGTACCTATTGAAGGACGTTGATCGGATTGAATCAGTTCAGACGCGGTTCATAAAGACCTTGTCAGGTCTGCGAAACTTACAATACCATCAACGACTTAAAATTCGTAAAACTTCATTCTCTTGAATTACACAGATTAAAAGACGATATAATCCTAACTTTCAAAATTTTACATTGTAGCCTATATTACCGTTTGATATCCCATTTTTTGGGGTTTGCACCACTACATATACCAAGGGTCACACATTAAAATTAGTAATTCCAACATTCAAATTACACTACGGGAAGTATTTCTTCTGCATTAGGTTTATTCCAGTTTGGAATTCGCTGAGCAGTCTCGGCTCATTTGGAGTACATCCTTACGAAATTATTGGACAAACACTGTTTGTAGGTATTCCTTTTGGGACCGGAATTTTGTACCTAAAAGCATTAGCCTATCTTTTAATGTGGCCATGCTGTTAGTGGTTAACTACATGACCCTTCTTTGCCATTTTGTCGCTACTGGCAAATAAGTTGCTATTATTATTATTATTATTATTATTATTATTATTATTATTATTATTATTATTATTGTGGTGTCATGGCGGACTGAAATTGGTGTGGATCACAGCTCCTCCAAATGAGTCGATTTAGGACGTTTGTGAAGGCTCAAGACTGCTAATATTTTACAGGACTCTAAATAAGTAACCCAGGTTTGAAATAGTGCTGCATTGGATCTTTGATATGAGGTAGAAGTTATGAATTTTGAGTGAAAACTTTGAGGCCATTAGCTAATTTTTGTTTAGTAGATGATGATGCAGCAAAAATACAGTTGCATTCAGAAATGTGTTTGAAAACTTAAAAGTTCACCAAACCTTAACCCAGAACCAACACCGAACTCAAACTTTTCAACCCAGACTGCAACTTTCAAACCCAACCAAGGAAAAAACATGGTTTGTGGAAAATGTAAAAAAGAATTACCTGCAACTGGTGATTTTGTGACGTGTTTTGCAGGCTGTGAGCAGAATTATCATTATGAATGTTCAGGACTAAGAAAAACAACCTGGCAACAAAAATCAGGAGCAGTAAAATTGCAATGGAAATGTGAAAATTGCAGAAAACGCACAAATAGTGAACCCAATAATGGAAAGGAAGATAAAACTGAAGAACCGGCAATTGTTACAGAAACTCTGCAAAAAAAAAACTTGGTTGAAAAAGAACAGGACAAAACTCCAGAAATCCATGAAGTACAAACTGCTCCTCAAAATAATAGTGATTCAAATACAAATATTGATGATGTGGGTGGAAATTTGGCACCAGTGATACCTCTGCAACAAGGGGATATGACTGCAACACTCTATAGACTGGAACAAAAAATTGACAGGCTACTCACCTTGGAAAAAAAAGTTGATGATGTGATCAACTCCATGAACTTCATAAATCAGAAATATGAAGAAATGAAAGACGAAACTAATGACATTAAAATCAAAATGAAGGATCTAGAAAGCAGAATGGAACAAATAGAAGCTGAAAGCAAAGACTGTAAAAGTGTAAATGCAACCATTAAAAGAATGGAATTGGAACAACACGAACTGCAACAATATCAGAGAAATAGAAATGTAGAAATCTTTGGAGTTGACATGACATCAAATGAAGACCTCAGCGATACCGTTCAAAGAATTGCAGAACAATTGAAGATAAGCGACTATACAGAATACCAAATAGAAAAGGCACATAGAATCCCAACAAGAGATAAAACCAAAAATGAACCTATTGTCATTCAATTTAAGTTTAGACAAGATAGAGACACTTGGATAAATGCAAAGAAAACAGTCATAACAAATGACAGTGTGTTTGCAAATGGAAATAGACAAAGGATCTATATTAATGAACATTTGACGCCATACTTTAAGAAAATATTTTGGCTTGCAAAAAGTTACGCAAAAACACACAGTTTTAAGTACGTATGGGTCAGAAATGGAAAGATAGCTATGAGGCGGAATGAAAATGATGATAATGTTTTGATAATCAGAAGTGAAAATGACTTACCATAAAATAATGGATACCAATGAACCAATTAATTTAGTCATTGAACATGTTGAGGATGCGAAAGCAGTGTTGAACAGCAACTTTCATCCAGTTGGGGATCAAATTAAAATTCTACATATAAATATTAGAAACTTAAGGAAAAACTGGGATTTGTTTAAATTTGAAATTGATAAAATGGGAGTAAACTGGGATATTATACTTATGACTGAGATAAGTATAAAAAAAAACGAGACTATGTTGTATAGTATAAAAAACTATACAGCTCACTGGATAACAAAGGATGACACTTTGATGGGAGGTGGTTTGGTTTCCTTTGTGAATGACAATTTGCATCATAGTGTTGACATTATTAAAATAAAAGTAAATGATGCTATGGAAATCAATTTTAACTGGGATGACGAAAAATATAAAATCCTGCTAACTTATAGACAACCATCAACTAATATAAATGACTTTATTAAAGAATTAAGAAACATTTTCCAAGCGTATAATAATCTTGAAAATATCATCTTAATGGGTGACATCAACATAGATATTTTGAACACTTCTGAAAAATTTAATGAAAATCAGAAAGTAGCATATGGAGTTGAAAAATATAAAAATCTATTAGCAAGTTACGGGTTTGAAGAAAGAATTAACTCGCCTACCAGAGAGGAAGTGCGAAATAACATGATTACTGTTTCTTGCATTGATCATGTATTCATAAGAACTTATAGAGATAATGTGGGAGTTACAATAAAAAATAAAATTGCCGATCACTACATGACAGCACTTTTGCTCGATACACACAAAAACTGCATATTTAAAAGGAATTGTGAAAATCATGATTATTTTTATAATGATAAAAAAATATTGGTAGAACTTAATACAGTTGACTGGGATTTCCTTAATGATATTAAATGCCCAAATAAAATGTATGATGCTATAGAACAAAAAATATTAAGTATTTATGAGAGAAATAAAATTATATGCAAAAACGACAAAAAATTATTACCTAGGAAAAATTTTATCACTAGCAAAACTGTTAGTATAATAAACGAAAAAAACAAACTGTGGCAGTTAATTAAGAGGGAACCAAATAACACTAATTTAATCAATCGGTATAGGACTTTAAAAGTGTTAGTCAATAAGAATATAAAAAATGATAAACATAACTTCTTTAAAAACATTATTGAACAACATAGTGACAAAAAAATAATGTGGAAACAAATTAATGAACTGACTGGTAAACATACGCCTAACATTGATGAATCTATTATAAAAAATTTTGGTAACTCAAACTTAAAACAGACGTGTAATACATTTAATAGATGCTTTGTTGGTCAAGCAGACAACCTTAAATTAAAATATAGAAGAGATAAAAACTACGAATTTACTGAAAGTTATAGAAATGAAAATACAATGTACATTGAAGAAGCAACCAAAGAAAATGTCAGAAAAATCTTTACTTCCATTAAAGTTAAAAAATCAGTGGGTGAAGACGGTATTTTTATTAATCACATTTTAACAGAAAATTCAATAAATTTTTTTGTGCCACTGATCAACTGTATAATTGCCTCAGAATACTGGCCTGATAAACTAAAATTACAACTATTAAGACCAGTTTACAAGAAAGGTCCCAAAAGTGACGTGAATAATTATAGACCAATAGCTTTATTACCAGCAATTAATAAAATTATAGAAAAATTTTTTGCTGAGAGAGTACAAAATTTCTTGAATAAATATAAAATACTATCTAAAAATCAATTTGGTTTTCAAAAAAACAAAGGAACTATTGAATCACTTACACAACTAAATGATAAATTGACCACATCTTTAAATGACGGATTTTATGTTGGCATAATTTTAATTGACCTTCAAAAAGCTTTTGACACAATTAACAGAAATTTATTATTGAAAAAAATGGAATCGTACGGAATAAGAGGTAAAGTACTCAACATTCTTACAAGTTATTTAAAAGACAGAACGAGTTGTGTCAAGGTTGGAAAGCATAAAAGTGATGTTTTAAACTGTAGTGATGGTGTCCCACAGGGTTCAATTTTAGGACCTTTACTTTTCGTAATCTATATTAATGATATTGACAATAATATTGATGAAGGAAACATACAAACTTTTGCTGATGACGTGTTCTTACTTTCTATTCACACTTTATATGAACAAATGATAAACACATTACAACACAATTTTGATAGGATTTATGAATGGACTATTGAAAATGAAGTATTTATTTCTGAAGAGAAAACTGTGTTCATGCATGTTAAAACACTGCACATGGTAATTCGTCACAAAAAAGAAATCTTTCTAAAATCATTAAATGACTGTCAACCACTAAATGAGGTCAAAACTGCAAAATATCTAGGGTTAACTATAGATCAAAATTATAAATTTAAAGAACATATTGAGCTACTTATTAGTAAAATTAGAAGCACTCTACCAAAACTGTATCAGCTAAGACCAATACTAAATAATAAAAATAAAAAAATTCTCTATTACGCATGGATTGAGTCTCATCTGAGATACGGGATAGAAATTTACGGTTTTGCACCAGATTATTTAATTAAAAGATTACAAAGCATTCAAAATAAGGTTATTAAAATTCTATTTAAAAACAATGATCATATTACAACTAAAGACATTTATCAGGTAAATGGTATTTTGGATGTTTTAAAGCTAAGAAACTTTGTAATAATAATAAAACATTACTTTGCCATCTTTAATTCACTTGACAAAAAGGTTTTATCAAATCGATTAAATACTTTACAACT
>JAHWFP010198854.1:0-12231 GCA_023313725.1 Lithobius niger | reverse complement strand
CCAACTTTACCCAACTTCACCCGACTTGACCCAACTTTACCCAACTTTACCCGACTTCACCCGACTTGACCCAATTTCACTCAACTTGAACACACCCAACTTTACTCCCTTGTAGTCCTTGAACACACCAACTTTGGGCAACGTCCTAAATGGCCACCCATTCAAAGATCGCCACCCAAAACAGTGTAAACTTAATTATCTTGGCTTGTAATGCACAGAAGGGTCACTTTTTTTGATCTACCGAATTTTGGATAAAACATTTTATTTACACCATTTGTGATAAAAATAAAACATGACGCCCAAGATGGACGCTCAAAATAGTGTAAATTTAATTATTTAGCCTGTAATGCACTTACAGAGATTATGTTTTCTTGTTACCGGTGGAAAATGTACATTACCTCTGAATATTGGCATTCGTTCCTTGAAGTGCTGGTGTTCCTTGAAGGTTTTCCAATTGCTTGTAGCCACCAGCTCGATGACCCTAATCCGCAATGCGGGTGCACCCCTCTCTCTATAGAAGTGCGTCAGCGCGAAAGGCAGCAAATATTTTTCCTCCTGCAGCACAAAAGGGGCCAGCTGCCCAGTGCAAGAGCAAAAGAAACCCAGAAGGATGTCTTCACACGTAAGACCACTTCTTCACCTGCCTGCCCTTCTGACGCCCTTTGATGCATCCAGACCCCCTTCCATGGACTCGAGCGACAAAGCTCCTGATCGTCATGCTTACTCACAGACAACCCTGATGCTGGTGATCCATTCAACATTCCTCTTTCGGACCTCCTCAAAACGATTGAAGATACATTTCGTGACTGTTTTCTTTACAGGTCATCTTTATCGAACCACGCTCCTGTCATCAACCGAGGACTCTCGATTGGTTTTGGCTTCAACCTTCGAGACCCCTACCTCAAGCAACGTGCTGTTCTCGGCTTATCGACAACATTCCTCACGAACATGCTGCGCAATGGTGGTCTACTCCTTGGCAGAAGAGAACCACTCAAATTTGACGAGGATCCCCCTCCACCTCGTCCTGGCAGTGAAAACTGGTATTTCGAGCCCTTTGGTGACAGTTCAACTAACGCAAAGAATTTCGAAACCTACCCGCAATCTGATTTCCTGACTGCATAAATGAAGATGGATTTTGGATCAACCCTTTATCTTCCTAAGAAAGTTGAGGTTGAGGTCCTATGGTTAGGCCTACGTGCAGCCTCCCAAGCAGATGTCCTCACCACGGCTGTCAACGCCTTATGTGAGAAACTCTCCGCCAGCCCAACTCCCTATGGGGTTAAACAATTATCAACTATCACCTCGCATGTTTTGCAAAAAAAGCTACTTTGCAACCTACCACCCAATGTACTGGTTTACGAAATCCCTTTTAATCTCGAACCTTCTGATACGTGACATCGCTCTTCAAACAGCATCATATCTGAATTATTCCACTAAACATCAGTTTCGAAATCAACCCATCCGCGAGTCTGACAGCCTATTTCGTGGGATGATTCCAAAACTGGCATCACATCTTGATGTCTCAAGGAAACCAAGGGAAAACAAACCGAAACAGCAACAGAAACTCTACACCAAGTCTTTCAAGCCATTCAACAATCATGGCAACAAAGACAACTGGCATAAATCCAAATCTCATCACAGCAGTGGTGAGAACTCCTACAATCGACCACTTGACGACAATCAGTCCTTTCGTGGCAAGCCATACAACGAAAACAACGAAACCCCACAACATCAATGCCGTCAAATTGCTTTCATCCCTTCCTGGCAGAAGACGACTACGTCACTTCCTCCCATCCTTGAAAAAGTTAACCTTGAACCAACAAATCCTCTGATTCATCCAAGTCGGCTTTCGCCCAACATTCATCAACAAACCATCACTCACCCTGTCCCCTCCATCGGAGTTTGCACCACACAACATTCAAAAACTGTCATCCGAAATCCAAGACCTACTGATCAAAGGTGCAATAAAAAGAATGCTGACACCGACTGGGACCTGGATTCTACAGCTCGATTTTCCTCCGGCCACAGAAATTGGTGGTGAGAGACTAATCTTTAATGTCAAACCTCTCAACCACTACATGGACAACTGCCACTTCAAAATGGAAACACTAGAATCCATTTTCGAATCATTAAAGAAAGACGACTGGACAATATCCATTGACTTGGAAGACGCGTACCTTCACATTCCACTACATGCGTCAATCCAACACTTATTCTGCTTCATGTACAACTGCAAGGTTTATGTATTCCAAGGCCTTCCATACGGCCTGAATGCTGTACCCAGGATTTTCATCCCTATACTGACACCAGTTCTAGCGCACCTTCACCAATATCAAATTGCAGAACGCGCCAATCTAGACGACTGGTTACTGAACAGCCAAGACCCAGAAGATCTATGCTTTGATTGAAACTCCACGATCGCCCTTCTCAATCAGCTAGGCTTCGGCATAAACATCAAGAATTCGAGACTCATTCCATCCCAAAATGTCATCTTCCTAGAAGTCTCATTCAACCTAAAATCTGCAACAGTGATCCCCTCACCAGACAGGGTGGAAGACATCATAACGCAAGCACACACTTTTCGTCAACAACCTCATCATATCGTCAAGGAACTAAACTCCCACATCGGCAAGATGGACTCTATGGCAAATCTTGTCCGTTATGGTAGATGGCTGACCAGACGTCTCCACCACTACCGCATTGACGCGTGGGGAAATCTTCCAGATCAACCAAGCATCTCTCTTCCAACAAACAACCATTTTCCAAAAGAAACCCTTCTGTGGTGGTCAGATATCCGGACTCTCCCACAGTCTGTTCCACTCTACAAACCCCTTCCAGACCTCCGTCTGTTGACTGACGCCTCCCTGGTTGGCCGGAGAACAGACATAGCTCACCACGAGACATCAGGTTTATGGATGAATCAGGATCAAGACCACATAAACGTTCTGGAACTAAAAGCTAACTTCAATGCCCCACATCATTTCAAACACCTCATCAAAAGGGGAAGATTGTACAAATTCAAGCAGACAACACAACGACAGTTGCTTACATTCGGAAAGAGGGAGGAACAAGGTCTCACAAACTCCAAGAAGTAACCTCGTCACTCTTCCATCTGTGCATAGAACTCAAACCAACCATTCTGCCACTCCACATCCCAGGCAGTAGGAATGTAGTTTCAGTCTCTCTCTCTCTCTCCAGAAACTCCCATTAGGGAAATGGACTGTGAAGAGATCTATCTGCTAATATCTCTTCAACACTTGGGGCACCCCAATGATCGACTTATTCGCCATGAAGCACAATGCCAGACTTCTTCAAATTCATCAGCTCAGTCCTGGACGAGCAAGCCATGGCAGTAAAAGCACTGACCTTCCGTTGGAAGAACCTCTAGGCTCACCTCTTCCACAGCACCTACAGTAAAGGCCGTATCACCTTTGCCTCCAACAATGCTCCGCAAAACGGCGAATCAAATAACGACGCGGCAAGTTTGCCAAGTGGCGTCATCTGTTGACAGAATTTGGAACCCTGGTCGGTTAGTTTGAAATTTCGTCGCTTGGTGTAGAGATGGCAGCACCTAGCAAACTTGCGCTTCCTTCTATGTCAATGGTTGATTTTACTTGCCTAATTTGTCTTGATCTGATCCGGCCTTTACTGTAAGTGGCTGTGCCTCTTCCCACTGTTCAAGCTGCTTCCACAAGTCCTCCAAAAGATAACTCAGACAAAAGGCCTGTTTCTAGTAATCGCACCAAATTGGCCATCGGCTGCATGGTTCCCTCATCTTCTCAGCCTCGTGATCGACACTCCAAGAAGCCTTCCAGCAATCCCGGATCTGCTATCACAACAAAAGGCACCCAAATTCCACCCAAACACCAGCGCTCTAAACCTTCTCGGGTGGCTACTATCATCAAACTCATCAAAATGGCAGAAATTCATGAAGAGCATGCAATTCGCATTGCCAGCAAAGCCATCAGGGACTCAACCAACAGAATCGACGACAGCCACTGGCCAAAACGATTTCATTGGAGCAACAGAGAGAACGTTAATACTGTCAACCCCTCTCTGTCCGAACTTCTGAAATTTCTCAATGACCTCTTCAAGGAAGGACTAAAAGGATCTACAATCCTTGCCTACCGTTCAAGATCTATAACTGAAACAACCTCAACAAGGTTAGAAAAGGTTCTAGATTTTTTTTCTTACAGTAAAAGACAATAATATAAATGGTATTTATTACAGTAGTGTAGTTTTTTTTTCACCCGATGCACAAGAAAGCTAGTAGTAGTATTGCTGACAATTTTTGTATCAGTTGTTAGGCCATCTTTGGAATAATGGGTTCACGTTATTTTGTAATGGCAGAAAACCTATTGGAAACGTGCAAAAGTGCATTCACAAAGAAAACTGCATGTCTTCACAATCTTAGTTACCAAGATCGCCGTACTTGCCTGAATCTACCCTCACTACGCCAGTGCCGACAAAGATGTAGCCGAATTTCGTGCCAGAATATTATACGGTTTTTTACCCAAACTGGCTAACACTTTTTTTTGAGCTTAGCAATAACCTATACGAAACGCTGGGATCTTTCTAAAACTATTACCGTTACAACGCTGTTAGAAACACCTTTTCATCCCGTGTTGTGTGTCCCTCGAATTGCGTCTTTGAATCGGTGATCTGTGCTAATACTATGTTAAGTTTTAAGAGTAAATTACGCCGATACATTCATTCCAATCTTAAAGACTATTATGAATAATAGTGTATTTTATTGAATGACTGCAGAACCAGATTTACTTCATTGTTCTATGTAATGCACACTTTTGTCGTTGCCAAAGATTATTTTTATTCATTTATTTTTTCCTGGCTTGGACATGTCGCGTCTCGCGAAAGCACTCTGCTCGGTTCCGGTGAGTGTGACGCGAAAAAGGACACGCACACAGGTGAATTGAGTGATGTAATTAGCCGCAAGCAGGTAGATCGGAAAACTTAAGAGAAGTGCATGGAGCGATGCTGCAATGTGGGTATGAAGAGCGACTCGGTAGTCGGTATTTATGGCGAACCGAGCAGAGTGCTGTCGCGAGGCGCCACAGAAACTACTTTTTTTTTAAATTTTTATTCCTGTAGTTAGTTCAAGTTATTTACTGTCCATAGTACTATCACCTCATCCCATACTGGGAAATGACGACATAGGTTTTTCCCAAATAAATGATACCATTCTTGAAATGCTAAGAAAGTGAATTCAAAATGCTCGAACGTAACCAAACATCTGTTTCAAATTAGTGTTAACCCCTTCCTCTCCACACCTACGCCCAGAGGTGTCCTTTTTAAAATCCCGTATGTACATACATTAAATGCCGAAAGATTTTCATGGTTAGAACTAGGACGGTATCTGATGGCCTTCGAGCCTCTAACTTTCGTTCTTTATTAACGAAAACAAGTAAATAGGTCGGTACGCGATTTGATCTTGCGTCCCCTTGGATCGCAGGCCAAGCCTCTAATAACTCTGCTGTGTTTGCTCGCTTCACTCGGGTTTCTAGGGAACCCTCATGAAATGTAACGCGCTATACTGTTATAACATGCCTAAGTGTTATGCGCGCACCGTTTCAGTACTTATGTGCCGCAACAATTCACTCGAGTTGTAACAAAATACAAAATAACAAAATAATTCTTGCGATTATTTAACTGTTTCCTTCGGCCCAGGACCCTAATAAACCCAATCAGTCAATCAACGACCTCCTAAATAAACTAACTTTGGTTGCTGGTTGGATACCGTTCAGTGAGTTTTATATTACGTGATATTTGAAAAGTGAAATATTATGTGATCAGTGAATTTTATAGTATAGTATAGCTACACCATGGTAGCTAAACTACGGAAGTTGCAACAGAAAAGAGACTGGGAATTTATCATTGCGAGGAAAATTTGAAACACAATGCATTTCGTGAGCACAGGGTCCAGTCAAGTAGGAAAAAAGTAATTTTTTTTCAAATAAGTATGTCTTAGTAATGAGCGGAGTTTGATATAGACATATGCTATAGTGTGATGCCACTAAGTAGACGATCGGCCAAGTAGATGAGATTAATTGTGATTGAGTGTGCAATTCCAGCTTCATTGCGCGAATAAAATTAACCTCGGGTGGAGCAGCTGAAGGAGATGCGCTGATTGAGTGAGCGAAGTGAACGAAAATCAGCGTTTGTTAGCCAGTGCGCTCAAAAATGAGACTGAACTAACTTAAGCATGTGAAACACGGGCATACAATAAACCAAACCGTGTCAATTTGTCTGATGTAACGGCTAATTGGGCAATGATAAACGTAAAAATTATGAATAAGAAAATTTATACACTTAAAATACCTCCAGACAAAAGAGGTAGAGGTAACGATTAGACCGTCGGATTCTTTGTATTCACATGCCTATGAAAGTAGTGATAGCATTTAACCAGGGAAAGGCCGCCAAAGTTAATCCTATTAGCCAAGTCAATAGCACCGAATAACACTTTGGACGTTAAATGAAAACTTGAAGATTGCTACCGCCATTAACTATCTTCTAGTTTTCAATTTAACTTTCGAACTATTAGTACGTGCGATTAACTTGGCTAATAGGATTAACCTTGGCGGCCTTTCCCTGGTTAAATGATATCACTACTTTCAAAAGCCAACCCTTTTTGGAAACTTGGCGGCTTCTCTTATACCAGTTTTGGTTTTGGGTGGGTACTTCCTACACAGAGCTTTTCGAGTCTGTATATACCTAGCAATCCGAATGGTGTGTCTCAGTCACATTACCAATTCAACAGCTAGAAAAAACTAATGCTTGATAATTAATAAACGTTTAAAAAAAAAATCAAGTTTCAAACCCATGGTGACTAGTTAAATATTGGTACGTAAACCTTTTGTTAGACACTTTATAAACGACAGAAACCAAACACTGGCTTGCTTTTAATATTTATCTAACCTAAAGTTTATGTTTAGTTGACAATACAAAGCGGCAGTTCACGTTTTCAAGTTGTCGGGCTCAGGTTTTTGTGTTTATGTATGTTTTTGCGTTTACAGCGTTCGAATTTACAACTAGGCTTTGTCACGAAGTCGCCTTTTGTTTTTTTTTAGCTGACATTACTTAAACAATTTGAAAGCTGTTTAGTGTTTAATGCTCGACTTCCATCTAATAATGGAGCTTAACAGGCACATTCCTTAGGCTAAAAACATACGTCTTTAATGTCTCGTAATCATGTATTTAAATATTTAAGCTAAAAGTAATCCGAGAGGGATTTCAGGTTTGTTTTTTTCCCTAATTAAAAATGCTAATTTTCATTTGCGAATCTGATATTTTCAGTTGCCGCGGAACTGTTATTTAATGACACGAATTTGCATTATTTAGTGTCGTTCGGTATAGTTGCTAATCTGCTACGAGCATCAGTTTGTTGTTGTAAACACACGTTCTTTCTGTTACCTTGCACGCTTTCTGCTCTCTCCCCTCCCTACACACTGGAAGTCTACTAGAACACTTATCACCGAGTTGAAAATCACCTTCAAGCAATTTATAGTTGCATTTTTTTGTGTTCATGCGTCGTGCTTTCATGTCAGATATGCTTCGTTCAGTGAAAGAAGCTGCACTTTAAAAGTTTTTAAAACTGTTTCAAACTAATTAAAAAAAACAACGAACATTATATTATCAGGACGATTGCTAAATAGTTCCCTTTATTCAAATGACAGGAAAAATTAACACAAAAAGTTACAAAGGGAAAATTTGCAAACATGCAACAGCACTGCTATTTTAGGCTGGCCAAAAAAGCAAATTACCACATCGACTATGGGTCGTCGATCATCACCGAAATACGCCATTATGTTTGCACCAGCTCAAAAAAAGAAAACAACCACTTTAACACTAGTTTTGATATCCACAATAGCATCATTTTTAATGGTGCTCGGATTGCCGTACAATTTAAAATATTCCTTCATCATCATCATAAACTTCCTGCAACGTTTCATACACCGCAGTGTTCCTGTACTGTCTGTTTACTCCACGTGAAACTTTACTGCTGTATTCAACCATTAGACTCGTAAATAAAATTTTAAAAACGGACCCCAACTTTCAAAATTATTGTAAGAATAATATAGTGTATAATATAGGCTACAAACTCGCCTACTGTTGGGGTTAAACGTTTCAGCAATCTTCAAGTCTAGTCGTCTCCTTTCCGTTCATCCTATTGATGATACATACACTACCTTCCAAGATTTCAGATTCAAGATATCAAGACTGGTATTTTCATTTTTATTTTCAAAGACATTTCCAAGTTTTCAAAATCGTACGAACTCTAAATCACGTAGGTCTGTACTAAGAACATTAAGACTATGGTTTTTACGATTTTTCAGCGATGCCTTTTAGCCAAGTAAAATGCAATAATCTAACCTATCGTGTTTTAAATTAAGAACTGTAAAAACATGTGAATACAGCAGTAAGGGTTCACGTGGACTAAACAGTATTGAAACACTACGGATATGAAACCTTACAGGAAAGTTTCTTTGTGTTCCTTTACTGTTTTGACTTTGGATTTGATAAACCTTACCTTAAACATCAAACGAGTTCGTTTTTGTTTTCTAATTATATTTATGATCAGAAACTTGAACTGTTATTCTGTACTAATAATGTGCGTGATTTCTGAACTTTCCTTCTACTCCAGCCCAAGTCATAAATGAGTAATTAAAAACAGCACGAATTCACTCTGTTTGCTCACACGGTTGAGATTTTGCACCTGACTTCAACTTGGTGTCTTCCCTAATTCTTGGAGAGACCCCCCCCCACTGCAGCTTAGGAGGCCTTTGAAAAAAAAATTGTTGTTGGCTTCTAAATTCAGAACTTAAATCTGTAAAGTACAATCATAGCTCTTATCAAACTCATATCCTGCTTAACTAATCATCAACGGAACACTGCGATTGGAGATTACCCGTGTCGTCAAATCCCGTTTTTCAGAATCCCAGCTTTAAATTAGGCGAAGGGTAATTCGGCGAATCAAAATATTCAAAATTTTTCATCAGAGAAGTTAAAAAAGAAACATTCCTACGATAGAAACCGCAACTAATCATAAATTTCCTTCCATTTATCATTAGTTGCGGTTTCTACCGTTATATGTTTAGCTGCAGCAAGTGCAGCAGCGAGAGCGAGGCAGGCAACTTGGTTAAAAATGATTCGGCGAAAAGGGAATTCCCTTCTCGCCGAAAATTAAGACTGATTAAAATTCGGCGAAACGGGAACACACAACTGAGATTGATCAATGTATTTCATGTGACGCAGTTCTGGACACTGCGTCGCCTCCAAGTGAGGGGATTTTTGTCAGTGCTTTATTGTTGTCAGATGTAAAAAGGCAGCTTATTAACAAACTGTATCATTTAACTGTAACGAGCTGATTTCAGCATACTGGTAAAAATCCCCATGCTGTACAAATCTTTACAAATCCATTGTAATCGGGTGCATATGGCCCAGTAACGAATAAAACTTAACATTAAACTGTGGGAATATCCTATACGGAGAAAAAGTGTCCTCAATTACATTGATCCCGTGCGACGTCCCCAAGATATAGTCTTTAATTGTTGTCAAAGTTTAATTGTTGGCAGCATTGTTACCAGACGTAGCATAATTCTGCTACGGTAGCATTTTTCAGCTTAAAAACTGAGGTGCAGCATAATTGGTATATTTTCACTTGTGTAGCATTTTTGTGGCAGAATTTAGGCCTAACATTTGTAGCAGAATTAGTAGCACTTTCGGCCGCCAAGGACGTTTTCCGCCTTGGGTAAAGCTAACACGAGACATTATGAGCGAGCGAGGCTTGAGCTAGTAAAAATTATATCTTAGTCTCAGTTGGCATTGTCCATTGCATGCCTCTTGTTGAATCGTTAATTTTATCGTATCTATACAGCATTGCGAATTGAATCTTAACGAACATTAAAAAAAAATTTAAGTGAAGGTAAAAAAAATCTACTCTTCCAGTCCTCTGACGTATGCAGTCTTCTGGTTCTTATTCAGTAAAAAACATTTAAAAGTAGCATAGCAAATTAGCATTAAGCGCAAGCATTTTTTTTTTACATCTATTTGATGAATTTATGTTTTTTTTTTTGTTGTTAATATTTTCTTATATTATGTAAAAAGTAATCGTGTCTGGGGGTTCTGGGATTTGCTAGTTATTGACAACCAACAAGCAAGAATCCGGTGGAGCCATATAATTCATGTCGAAAGTTTCGTTAAGTAAGTAGTTTACTTCTATTTTGTAAATGATGTAAGCCATTTGTTGTTAAATTTTGCACATTTTTTGTTGGTAGCGTTATTGTAGCATTTTTTCCATGGTTGGTAGCATAATGTAGCATAATTTTGAAGAGGCGGTAGCATTATTACGTTTTTTTTAATCTGGTAACACTGGTTGGCAGATATAAAAAGGTGGTCACTAGGGCTTAGGGCTTAGGGCTTCGTCGGGCAGATGACCAGAAATTATTAACGCTCGCTAAAACCCTTTGAACTCTTTAAGGATGTGGCCATAGCGACTAAGGCGCTATGCAAGTGATCTGGGGGTGAACTGGGTAGCCGGTTCGAATCCGGGTCATGCCACTCCGACGAAACGTAAGTGCATAAAGGTGGCTTACTGAACTACGTTATTTCTAGTGTATGTTTTTCGCTGTTGGCTTGTTTCCGATTTTCCTTAGTATTATTTCCAGCGATTTGTATCTATTTATGGACCCTGTGCTCACGATCTGCGTTTTGTTTCCCACTCTTCTTTGTCTCCAGCAAAATTATCCCCCTCATCATCGTACTCCAGTTTCGATTCTTCTGTGCGAAAAGTTGACATTCTTGCAAAACTGACCCATAACCTACATTCCGTACCATAAAAGTTACATCTCAGTTTCTGAAACTTTCCTAATCAATTTAGTCAGTAGAGGTGATAATATAAAGATTAAATTACAAAATTCTCCAAGGTGGAACTAAAAAGGGCCTTTTCGCATTGCACTAACCAGCAAGATGATGAGCTGGATAGACAAAAGATAGAGAAGAAATATGAAACGAATGGCTTGCCATGCAAGAAGAGCGGTAGTATAGGTGCACTTCGCAAGCATTAGAAGTCTCTATACCTCCCACCACCAAACCACACCCGACTGTCTGGACTGTTCTGCCATACGGTATATATTTGGACAGTATGGGATGGATAGGTAAACAGGGAGTTAAGGTGGTTAGTTGACCTTTGGCCAACATCAGGCAGCCACGTAGCCCCCTCCTCCTTTCAAACGCCAACTCATAGCTGTGAACGTCGCCACACACAATCTGCAGGCAGAATGGGCAATCCAGTTAATCCTGTGCAGGTATGGCGCAATACTTAATTAAACCTGAGTTTGACGAAGGACGAGATACAGTTTGCGCCCTTAAATACGTAGACTGTATGGGCCATTGCCGAGGACAGTGTGGTCGAGCGATAGGGAGACACAACCTCCATCATTGGGGGTGCCGTAATGAAGGGGGGCAGATCATACCCGGTAACAGTGAACCTTGAAGATTTGATACATTTACCATGGACGTAGAACATACCCAAATCATAAATGCGGCATCAATCGAAAAAAATATATTGTTTTTTGAATCATATACGATAGCGGCTAAAACCAACAGAGCTATCAACAAGATAAAATAATTTCCCTGTATGACAAACTGGCTAAATATTGGGAATAATTTTAAAATCAGTGACGTGTAATTTTGATATCATCCAGTATGGTAGAGAGAGCATGTTGCAGGCGAATTTGAGTGTCTTACTTACTGTTTCTATAAATATTTACTGTTGAGGAACTGTAGGCATGTTAGAGATTTTGGTGTTCCTTTAGTTTTAGTGACCAAGGTTCGAAGGTCGAACATTTTAATAAAGCCGTTTGTTTGTTTGTTAACTTCATGGGTGATTCATATGTCGGAAAGTGGATGCTAACGAAATACCTCCCCACGACCACTAACTTCTTACATTCTGACCATATTCTTTGAAATTCCTTCATGCATTTTTTTTGAGTCGTACCAGAGCCTCAGGGTGTGTGTACGTAGAGACCATCAAAGTTACGCGTAGTTCTAAACATTAAAAACTTTCTGGTGATTTGTTTCTTTGATCCAATTTAAGCACACTACGGTGTACTATTGCATGTTTTTGTTCAGCATCCTCTTGTTGGGCATTAGTGCCTTGCTCTTATCGTCACTGCTATAACAATAATGCTACTAAACACAAAATTCGTTCGCGTG
>JAHWFP010198853.1:8032-20333 GCA_023313725.1 Lithobius niger | reverse complement strand
CCCCCCAGGTCTTCACACGGCTGATGAAACCTGTGATAGCCAAGCTGCATCAGCAACAAATACGAGCACACGCTTATTTAGACGACTGGCTGATAAGGAACAAGTCGGCGGAGGATCTGAGTCGCCAACTTCGGCAGTGCACCGCACTTTTCTGTCGGTTGGGACTAGGCATCAACTTCCGGAAGTCAAGATTCAACCCCCAACAAGTATTCATTTTTCTTGGTGCCGAGTTCGACACGCGGGTGGGACTAGTCAGACCATCACCGGAACGGATTGCAGCCACGAGGGAGACGATGAGGATGCTGCTCCAGAGACAGCGGATATCCGCAAAAGAATTGGCATCGGCCATAGGGATTGCGGACTCCAACGCAAGGCTAGTTCCCCTGGGTCAGTGGAAAGTGAAGCCCCTCCACTGGTTCAGGAAGGACGAGTGGTACCCGAGACGCAGTTGGAAAGACTGGGTGAGTCTACAACGCTTCCCATCAGAATGTGCGGAGTGGTGGCTGACTCCGGGGACGTTGGAGCAAGGAGTACTGATGCGAGAGCCGACCCCAGAGATACTACTGTTTTCCGACGCATCGGCATCGGGTTGGGGAGCCCACATGGAAGGTTTGCAAGTTGCGGGACAGTGGTCGGATCTGGAAAAGGAACTCCATATCAATGTACGGGAATTGCGAGCAGTGCGGTACGCATTAGCCCTTTGGAAGGAAAATGTGATGGACAAAGTAATCGGGGTGATGGCAGACAATTCGACGGCGGCCGCCTATGTCCGGAAAGGAGGGGGCACGCACTCGAGAGCGTTAATGGACGAAACTTCCAGCCTATTGAATTTCTGCGAACAGAACAGGACCACTCTGGTGCCACGTCATATCGCCGGGAAGTTGAATGTCTGGGCAGACGAGTTGTCGCGAGGAAGCACGATCCCGACCACGGAATGGAAACTGGACGAGAAGATTTGCGAAGCACTTTTCGAGAAGTGGGGCCAACCGATGGTAGACCTTTTTGCAACTCGCTTCAACAAGCAGCTGGAGAACTACGTGTCTCCCTTCCCAGACAGCCAAGCCTGGGCGACGGACGCCCTGTCCATACCATGGGAGGGGATGTTTGCTTACGCGTTCCCACCCTTTTCGATGCTACAGAGCATTCTCAACAAAATCAGAGAGTCGACAGGGATATTCCTTTTGATAGCTCCATTCTGGCCGGCGGCGGCGTGGTTTCCCGACATCCAGGAACTCAAGAGAGAGGAACCAGTCCGATTACCTGTCACAGAAAGGCTACTCACGCAACACAGGGGACGGACCCTACACCAGAATCCGGGGATTCTGCATCTTCACGGGTGGCTGCTCTAAGGAGTAGTCTGCTGAAAAAGGGCTGTTCCGTGAAGGTGGCGGAGAGGGTCATCGGGGGTTTAAAGGCATCCACACGTAGAAACTATGAATCTAAGTGGAAGAAGTGGTTCGTGTGGTGCTCAGGCAATGACGTCAACCCGTGCAACCCCTCCGTGTTCGAGTTAGCGGATTTTTTGGAAGACTTGTTTCGCAAAGGGTTGTCACCGATAGCTATCAAGGGATACAGGTCAGCGATCAACTCTGTGTTATCCTGCTCAGGAAACACGGGCGTGGTTGAAAGCCCACTGATGTCGAAAGTGATACTGGGATTCGACCAGGCGAGGCCAAGAACGAGGACACTTTTCCCAAGATGGAACCTACCTTTAGTGCTCAAGAGCCTGTCAAGCCCACCTTACGAACCGCTTAGGAAAGCGTCGATTTTGCATCTCACCCAAAAGACAGTTTTCCTAACGGCGTTAGCCACTGCAGCTCGGCAGAGTGAAGTAGCAGCGTTTTCTAGAGGACGGAATCACATCAGGTTTTCAAGGGACTGGTCGAAAGTGTCGCTTTCCTTTCCCTCTCACTTCACGGCGAAGAATTCTAGACCAGACGTAGCACCAAAACCGGTGGTGATACCGGCCTTGGGCCCACTAGTCCACACGGAAGACGAGGAGAGGTTGCAGTGCCCGATTCGGGCACTGCGCCATTATTTGGCCAGGACTGCAGATCAGGTCCCGGACACGGAGGAGGAAGGCCCAGCACCCTTATTCCTGCAGGTGAACGAAACACACAACCAAGCAATTAATAAGGCGGTGACACCCTTCAAGTTGGGCAAGTGGATCTGCGCTGTCATTCGGAGGGCTTATGAGCTGGGGGAAGATTGTGTGGATCTCCCAAAGGAAGTTAGAGCTCATGAGCTAAGGGCACTGGCTGCATCATGGGCGTATGGCTGTGGAACGCCTCTGGACGAGGTGGTGGCAGCATGCGCCTGGAACAATCGGAACACGTTTGTGAGTCACTATTTGCGGGACACGAGCGGCCAACGAGGTGAGAAGGTGATAAGGGATCATGTTGTGGCGGGACAGAGATTCTTCCACTAAACATGTATAATGCACCTTGGAAATCACAGCAGTGAGAGCCGTCAACTCGAGTGAAAGACAAGTCACAAAGAGCATGGAGGCCTTCACGCATGAGAAACAGCACACCCCTGTGGCTGGGACACACCGCAGAAACCACTACGAAGGAAATGCCACACCACGCTGGGGTGAGCAGACCACTCTGGGGGATAATGTCACACAGTGGAAGTGGAACATTAAGACCCACAGGTGGAAGTCCACACAAGGAGGCCAGTTGGACACGCACTAGATAAAGAGGTTGGTAGTGTTATAACTCTTTCTTACAGTGTATGAACTCGTGTTCTTGTTGTTAACCTTTTAAGGATTAATATCCAGCTTAATTTCAGGAGATAGCCTATTCCTGAGTGTGCTACTGGTGTTTGAGTATACATTGTTAGCCTTATTGAAGGCGTTTTACGATTAGGCCTGTTTCCTATGGAGGGATAGGAAGGTTATGTTGATCTAGGGGCTTCTAGTTTCAGCGGCCCTCCACCAGGACGACAAAGTCAGCATAAATTACTGAAGGTCAGTATTTTGCAGATAGTAATAAATGGAAATTTTAACAAGTTTAAAATTAGTTTTTACTATCCTAAAATACTCACCTTCAGTAATGGAAACCCACCCGCCTCCCCGCTTCGCTGAATAGAAAGGTTCAATAAGCGAATGTGAGGATCATTCCAAGATGGCGGCGGCATCTGTGATAACAGAGCAACGCGCCTGGCGGGCAGAGGGGAAAAAACTCACGGAGACAACAAAATAAGGTTATTTTGTTTTTTTTTTGGGCAACGAAAAGCCAAAATAGCGATTTTAGCATAAATTACTGAAGGTGAGTATTTTAGGATAGTAAAAACTAATTTTAAACTTGTTAAAATTTCCATGTTTAACCCTTTAAGGACTGTGTTTGCGCTGAGGTCTCGTATCGAACTTGTAGAAAAAAATTCATAGCGTCTCACCCACTTGAAGTAAGGGAATGAAACCTGTGTCATTTTTTTCCTGAATGATCTGGCCTTCATATCACATTTTTAGTTTCACTGTAATTGACTGGAAGTTTTCAATCTGACCTGTAGAAGAGCTGTAAACAATGATTATGTAGCGGGCTCATTTGGGCGCACCCGTCCTTAAAGGGTTAAAACGATTTTAATATTTTTGAATTGTTTCGTGTTGCACAATTTTTTTTTTGGGGGGGGGGGGTGTATCAGTATCGATCCTGCCGGTACCACAGGTATTGGTATCGATACTGAATTGGTGAGGCCGAAATGTGGTATCGGTACAGCCTTAGTTATAAAACACTTTCGTTTTTAATGCAAAACAAAACCCTTTGCCTGATTTTATTGATTTATAGCTTAAATCCACAAATAATGCTTAAAACTAAGACTGCACCGATAAAAATACTAGATTAAGGCTGTGCCGGTGCTACTTTTCCCGATACCGGTGCTCGTTTACCCGATTCCGATTACGGTACCGGTACTTTTGGTCATGTGCCGATACTGTGCCGATACCACGCCGCTGCCAATGCCGATATCGAAAGATAGCTTAAATAATACAGAACGTGTCAATATGTCAAGAATTTAACGGTGTTAACAAACCTTACCTAACACTTTTACAAAAGAATTGTTGGCTGAACACCTTACAGCTCAAAGAAATCATTTAATTTTTCTTTCAGAGTTAACTGTAAATTAATAGGCCTGTACTTTACTGTCTTAGTTTAGGCTAAACAGTTTCAAAATATTGTATTAAATACTTTACAGTCTATACATAAAATATTGTAGACCTAGGCTACTAAAAATTTGTAGGCTAATAACACACCGAATGTAATCTACACATTTTGTGCACGTTTACAGGGGAGCTTTAAAACATTCTGTGTACATTTATTAAGTAGGTTGTTGGGTACACAGATATAAATATAAATTACAGGCTCGTTAGGCCATGCAAAGTTATATAAAAAAAAAATGGTTCTAAGGAAGCAATTTGAAAAATTGACTAGAGATGAAGCTTTTTTTCCCCCCTTTTTCATTATTTTTACACATTTTGTGGTAGATGTGCCTAAAGAAAAAAAACGTTTTGCATACTGTAGTTAATTTGTTTTATTTTTAGACACAAAAACAAACATTGCCTTTTTTTCATCTATTCAGTTGTTTTAGACGGTAACGCAAATTGCTTGCTCCGTACGAATGGGTATTTTTCCTCCACGCGCCACTTCGGAGTTGCACAGTTTGCATTTGCTTTTTCGTTGCACACCACAAAATATTTCGAAATACCTGTCGTCTTTGGTGGCATTATGCGTTTTCTTTGCCAAAGATGTTACAGGAATCTGCAGCTAAACAACGGCCGGTCTCAACTATCACGGGAAACTGCGAAACCGAGAGTGAAAAACGACACCACGATGTTAAGTTAGGCCTAACGCAACGCCGATGCGTCATTTCATTTCCGGTTTTTGTCAGCAGAATTTCACTTCAATACGAAATTCGAATAATTTTTTATTTTAATTATACAATTAACTTGACTAAAATAATTTTTTAATGGAATAAATAAAAGCGATCTTACGACATGTTGAATGAGAATGAAAGTATTTTACCCAATCACTGTCGCGAGAGCTGGAAGTGCGGTCCTGCCGTGACCTTGAGAAAATGGCTGCTTGTGTAGGCTTAATCGTTACGGGAGGCATTTTTAGCGGTATGCAAAGTTAATTTGGATCGCGAATCCAAAGTAAGACGTAGCAGATTATTTATTTAAAAGTTCTTAATTTTTATTAGCGTTGGGAACAAGATGTCATAATATTAATGTAAGAAAATGCCGATGCTGGAAAACATAAGCGGATTCCGATACTTTTTAACACGGTGCCGGTCCGATACTGGTGGCACCGGCACAGCCTTATATTAGATCGGATTGGTTGCCTATATTTGTGGTATCGATAATTTTGGCAGAAATCTCGATAACCCTAGAACCGTTCTAGATAACGACACGCGGTTTGTGGTGTTTTGTCCAGGAAATCAGAGTGTCTTCCTAGCTATGTTTTAACTGTTGGTTACCATTTAAAAAATTGTTATATTAATAATTATTGGACTTTTTCAGAAAACTGCACCGTTGATTAAAAAAAAAAGGGGATAAAATTTGGGACATCAGTACCGGTATGGGCAACATTTAAAAAACCGGTTCTGTATCGGTATTAGACCGGTAAGGTTGGTATCGGTGCAGCCTAACCTAGAACGTGTGTGAAAAGTATGAAAAGAATTCGATAATGTGTTCAAAAGTTATCGTGGAGATTCGACAGAATAGAGCCCAGCATAGGCTGAGAAGCTCCTTTCATATTCTGCTTCATACCGAGCATCACTAAAACTACATCCTGCTACGTACCTGCTTTTTGCTTTGCAGACTGCTGACTTTGAGATAGTGAAGATTGAAGTTCTGTTTTCTCAGCTACTAAAATTCCTATTGTTTGAATATGAACCTGTATGACAAGCAACATAACGAGACATTTAGGACACGTTTTAGGGCAATAAACAAACCTACGTTACCCTAACTGCGGATACGGAGGGGGGGGGGGGGGGACGATTGTGAGGAAGATCGTGTGTTTTTATATTAAAATTATAGAAGGCGAATAGATTTTCGTACAGATTTTATCTAGTTCGGACAGCCTTTAGAATAACATCCTAGCCTTAACTGAAATGCTTTACTTGGTTTGCTTTTACACAAATGGCAAGCCACAGGAGATTCAGTAAGTTGTGGTTCAGTATAAAAACCGATTTTTCGGCTGAGAAACTTTGGTTAGAAGTTTTATTCATACTCGCGGATAAACGCTCAACCAAAACAGAAGTTTAAAAGTTAAAACACAGATAAACACTCAAATTTTCAGTGGACCTTAGCTGCCACCTGCATCAGGCTGAAGACATCGAGTCGTACTGCACCACATGTTTACAGATTTACAAACGATTGACGGCTCTACAACGACCAACGGCCACTTTTTGAATTTTCCCATGATTCACAGTGGGCCTTTGCTCTGAATCCTGTGTTGCAGGCGTTTGTTTTTTTTGGCTCTGCTCGTCCCCTGTTTTGGAAATAGAAGGAAGAAAAGATGCCCATTGTGAATGAAATTGGTCACAAAGTTGTTGCAAAATAAGTTGGACAATTTGACGGTATGAGGGAGCTTGCATATTCATCAGAGGGATGTGTAACAAAGAATTGCTAAAGCTGATAAAGAATACATGAGGAAGTATTTTGCGTCCTGCTCAAAATAAGGAAATTTAGTATTTCTGTATTTACTGTACTGTATTCAATCCATCAAGCAGGATCCTCAAGTATAGCTTTCGTCGGTGGTAACGCCATAAATCTCCGAATTTAAGACCATGGTCTTAAATTTAAAACATACTTTTGAAACATGTTCTCTGGGCCCATACAACTAAAATTTCAATTTTATGTATGATCATTTTGCCGAGGTACCAATCGACCGAATCTGTGGGATCCATTCCTAGCAAATCCACAACACACAGCAGACGAAGATACTGATTAGGTCAAGTTCCACGAGAGATCCACATCTCAGTTGTCTCGAATCTATTTTTATTCAAGAGCACGAGAAGGAAAATGTGCAATTATTCAATTAATGAACATTCAAAACCGTTCATATCCTAGAGTGAAGCCTTTTTTAAACAACAATCTGGCAGGTCGACTTTGTCAGTGGTGAATAGGAACAGATGATCTAGGCCCGCAACACAAAATTAGGAGGTAACGTTGCCAGCCAAATTCAAATGCGCTAGTTCGAAGGAAGGGAGTGAAAGATGTAGAAAGTCCGTGCTACATACTTGAGGCCCTTAGAAGATAACAGCAGGTTATCGGAAATTCGCTGGACAATTGTCTTGATTGTGAAAGAGTGCGGCAATTTTTTTATGTGTTTCGTTGAAATAAAACTTCTAAGGCCATTTAAAAAAAGAAAGTTGGTTCTCGGGCATTTTTCTTCTGAAATCCGTGCGGGCGGGAGGCATTTTATTTTTTATTTTTTTTATTTTTGGCCCTATTTTTACATGCATTTTGGGGAATAATTTGTTATTTTAGGTAAAATAAAGAACTCTGCCTTGTAATTCTGCTTACCACATGTCCATACAATTATTTAACGACAAGAATGGTAATTTTATATTTTCAGTTCTTACTAAGGACCCTTTTTGGTCTGTAACTTCTACTTTTGCCGCGTCGTTTCTTTTTATTTCCCGTCAAAAAATCGGTGCGGGAGGGCCTGAGAACCAACTTTTCTTTTTTTAATGGCCTAAGGTAAATTTCTTTAACTTAATGAGGAAGTTAAGCTGTACTTATAGTTTGGTGTTGGGACAGTACATTTTGATAAGTCCTTTTTTATCCTTCCTCAGCTGGAAAAGAGGGCCGGCGGATATCCGGATCGATCAGGCAAATTAGTGAAGTTAGCACAGAAACGGTGACGCTATTTCAAAATGTCGGTGGGGAAACGTTGTTTCCGCAAATTTTCGACAAGCAACACAACACAACTCGCTTGTCTTCATCAGGCTTCTACTGCGGGGTTGTTTGAGTTTGAAATTACATCGTGTTGTTGGTTGTTCTCGTTGCGTTAAGACTGGCGACCACTGATCTGCAAAGGCCAGCTGGGAGCCAAGCCATCGTTTTGCTCCCCACTTGTAGCAGAAAAGATAGGTGTGGGTGGCTCAAGTGGGAGATGTTTGGATAAGCTGGGGGTTGAATGTTCATGAGGGGAACTTGTGCTATTTCAGACTGGATTATGGCTATGGCCTCCAAGGGCCCTTAAATGTCTATTACAATTGGAGTTGGAGTGGACCACTGTTTTGATCTGATCCCATGCTATGTGTTTTGTGGATTCGTGGTGCATGGCTACACTATTACCTTTGTCCCCCAATCTCGTGGCTGTTATATGCTCACGAATTCTTGTGATGACGTCTCTTTTGGTCTCTCCTATGTAGCTTGATCTCTACTATGTAGATCTATGTAGAACTAGTGAAGGTTCCGGAACCGGCCCGGATTTGGTGAACCAGGTTCGGTCCATTCACAAATCTCTTTTTGACTCCAAAGTTGGAGACAAGTAGTTTATCTCGCATTTCCAGTTGCAAATTTCAGTATATCATTAATAGAGCATCAGTTTTAATGTATCTTGCGCTACCCATTAACAGCTCCAAACTATGTCTTTCACAGTAAAATTTTTCAAATTCACAACTTAAAGAATTAAGGTCCCAAATGTAATCTGACACATTGATCATCAAACAAGGAACATGGGGCAGAAAAAATGTTCAAGAGAAGAAAAAAACCTTTTAAGCTATGAGTCGTCATATGTCGGAATGGGTCTGCCCTTAATCTTCAAGAAAATGGGCTCAGCTTCTGGACTTCCTCTTCACAGTTTATTCTCTGGCCTCTACCATGCGTTGTTACATATTGACAACCGGAAATGACGACGGACACATGACATAAAGAAAACCTAAGACTATTGTCCCAATTATATTTCTGCTGAATAATTTACAATATAATTATTACGTCTGCGATTTTGTATACTCTTAGACCGCTTAATTTTCTAATTACAATTTATTTTCATGAGGCATGAAACTTGTTTATGACAGCCATGTTTTGGCCATACGCTTTTTAAGCAGGAACACAAAAAATGGTGTTGGCTCTAAAGGGTTAATATGCTATACAATCAGTAAATGGTCATATTTTTTGTAGCAGTAAATCTGTTAGTTGTTCTCCCTGCCCCTCATAAAAAATAGTAACATTTTCCTGCATACAAGCCCAGTCTTAATGCACAGCATGGGCTCACATTTGTTGGGATTTACGGTGTCAGTGCAAATCCAGATGAAGGAAGGCAGGTCTCTTGCTTGCTTATTGCCTTGACAAAACTGAGTAATCCTACTATTGCAACCAGTCAGGAGAGATTCCTGCCAAAGTATTTGCACCACTCCAAAACCGATTGAAATAAATTACCAAAAAACTGCAATAATTTACACAGGCAAATATGTTAGCACTTGGGCCTTACTTGAAGCTGTTCTTTTAAAGATCCCTGCTCTTTTCTGTGCCTTTCTTCCCCTTCCGCTAGTTGTTGCTTCGTTTGGGATTGAAGTCGAAAGTTTTGATTTTTCTGGGGAAAAAAATTAGATTGTACACATTAAACATGAATAACAGTAAAGTTAAAATTACTGATACACATAATGGTGCACAAATTGTTTATCAATCATTAAGTGCATGATTTGCACCAGGGGGGGGGGGCCGGCGCCCGCCCGCCGAGGGGGGCGGGGGGCGGAGAAAAAGTCTGGATAAATAATGATACTACTAAAATGAAGATTCTACCAGAGAACTTGTTCTCGCAGGAGACTCTAAGTTCTCCAAGTAGACTATGACAAAGTTGTGTTACTAGTTTGGAATGTCCCTTTGCCAAGTCGGCCCTTTCCAACCCTCATTTGCATACAATTTCCCCTTAATTTATGTGAAAATCAACACTTTCCACCTCTCCCTACGTCACTTCTGGTACTCCACTCTTCCTCTCGTTATATCCTCACTGCTGTCTCGCCTCCGCTAGTGGTTCCCTGCAACAGCGAGGCGGTTGGGTAAGCAAAGTAACACAGCTTCGTCGCATTCTACTCGGAGAATTTAGATTCTCCTGCGAGAAAAAGTTCTCTGGTAGAATCTTCAACTCTCCTTCTTAGAATTCTCCTCGCTGTGTTACTAGTTTGGGATAGATTATAAGCGTGGCACCACACCAGCTACCTATCACTGCTAAAAACAGGCCCTGTTGTTGCATCCGCTCGCTATGCCAGGCTCAATCGCCCCCCTGGTAATGGGAGTGACGAACCGCGAGCGCCCCAAACTGTGATGGCGACGTCCCACAGATGTCCACTGTTGGTCGACACTACAGCGTGTACCTGGAGTGAGCTACGTCGATGCCTGCCAAGTGGAACGTCCCGCACAACCACCTCCCCGCACAACCACCTCGCATACAATTGAGACAACACGGGCCCATCCAGTTTAACATATAATAAAAACAAGATGCTATCCCATCAGACACCCCCAGCCTCGGCTCCGTGCAGCAGGTCTAGAAGTGTATATAGCGCCTGGCGCCGAGCCTGCTATGCTGTTGCAAGCTTTGTAAGTTAAGAAGTCTGAACGAGGAACTGTGTCGATGTCAAACCTGCAGCAGAAACCACCTAGCCTGCTCGCCGGCCCTGCAGAAAAACATGCATGTCTACTTTGTCCAAGAGTTTAACGGCCGGCCCGGCGGCTGGAGCCAGGTACGCAGGAGACGTGCCCCTACGTCTAGGCCATAACTGGCCACCTATCGCAGACTAACGGGGCGCAAACACAAAAACACCCTTCAAAATCCATGAACTAATGGATGCACCGAACTGCGTGCTGGGCCTATGCCCTGATGCTACGTCCCCAGTGGTGCAACATAACCCCCCAGTGGCCTACATGCCAGACCCCTGTCCAACTCTTGCCAACCACCGTAAATTTGGTAGACAATTATCGAATCACTGAGATTCTGAGCCTCACACCTACCTACCGGAGCAATCGAAGCCTAACTCAGCCACTGTAGTCACCCATCAAGATCCGGCACCCAGCCGTGAGCAGCCCCTTTAGCCTGAAGAACCCCGACGCCTTCCGAAGTGGAGGGAGGGGGACTCAAATCATGCTGAGCGACCCCTACGGCTAGGACCCTGGGAGAAAAATGAATTAATAAATACATAAATTGGGGACAGGAAACCAATAGCACCACCGTGCACCACTTCCCGAACACCCCGTGACACTACCTTAAATAGTCTCCGAGTAATTCCGACCGATCGCACTGCTGTCACCGCTTGCACCACAACAAATCGTGTTCAAGGCCCACTCTGATGGGCTGAAAGCCTATCACTCTCGCGGCCCAACAGGCCAACCTACACTCCTTCCATGAGGCCCTCCGAATCTCTAACATCGCTTAATACTCCGTTTGCTACCGTGCCTATAACAATCGCCTCCAAAATTTCCACGAACACTCGATAACTGTACACAGTAATACTCTCTCCAAGTAACCGCGACACTCTCATAGACACGCTATGTCATAGCACTCCATTTATCATACCTCATATCAGCACGGCAAACTTCCGCATAGAAAGGTCGGGCCCACATTATTCACTACATCGTTAGGCCTAACGACGCCGCCATTCCCTAACCACGCTCGACGCCGTCCGTCACGAATCCAAACAAACCGCTCTGCATACTCGCCATCCCTGTGGAAATCGATACGCATCGTTCGTGCCCTGCTATTATTCTTCCAAAGGTATAGTCATAAGGTTGCTTCAACGCAACAAAATTGTATTTCCATCGTGTGTAAACACTTGATTTTTCCCACACCAAAACCACGATTTGCCGTGGCCACGGCAATAGAGACAGTGGGGATAGAATGATAGGAAGAGTAGAGTACCGAAAGTGACGTAGGGAGAGGAGAAAGTGTTGATTTTTGCATAAATTAAAGGGAAATTTTATGCAAATGAGGGTTGGAAAGGGCTGACTTGGCAAAGGGACATCCCAAGACATCCCAAACTATACTATCCTTCAAAAAAGAAGCAACATTTATGAATCATCTGAATCATCGCTTGTTTTCGTTAGGTACGGAGCGCCTTGCAGCTACCTGCTTGCCAAACGAATGTTGCGTTTTGGTGCGCCTTTCAGCAGCATGCTGTACGAACGCTTGGTCGAATAGCTATTTACAGTGCAAAGCGTCTACTGTTTAAGGGTGGGGGTCAGGGTGGGATGAATGAAGAAAACATCGAAATTATCCAAAAAGTGTGGCCAAAACCAACTTTATTTTACAATTAACTTAAAAAAAGTCATCGCGATTAGGGGGAAGTGTGGGGGGGGGGG
>JAHWFP010198848.1:9074-29329 GCA_023313725.1 Lithobius niger | reverse complement strand
CAATGAGAGACGATGCCGACAATACTAACAATGGTTATAGCAATATTTTCGTACTTACGCGCCCTCCCACGCCATCCCTGTTACGCCCACAGGCTCCAAACCATGAAAGGTACGCAGTTCGTATTGTACTGCACCCATTCGTCCAATTTCATATACTGGAATCCTTCCCGTTATCTAGGTATCGATGAATAATCACCCTATGGCATTTAACATGGGGATGAGCGAATTAGCTAGCTAGCTAACACATTTACAACGTTATTGAGGGTCAGATTTTGCATTGAAAGCAGCTTAGCTGGTATTCCTACACGAGTTAATTTTTGTCAGGTGGGTCATTGCTCTCGATTTCAACACAATTTAAACTTTTGTTCCGCATTATTGTTTTTCACCAAGTACCTGAAATGTGCCCAACTATGCTTCAAGATATAAGACACTGACGCTATAGTGCCGCGCTGCAATGGTTTACAACCTCGACAAGAACTTATGTGATGTTTGTTGTGATGATCGTTGCCTAACTTGGCGCCCAAAACCAAAACCAAAACCCAAAACCAAAACTGGTAGAAAAACCCGCCAAGTTTCCAAAAACTATCGGCCTTTGAAGGTAGTGATATCATTCGACCAAGGAAAGGCCGCCAAGGCCAATCCTATAGCCAAGTTAATCGCACTGACTAATAGTTCGAAAGTTAAATGAAAACTTGAAGATTGCTACTCGCTGTAGCAATCTTCAAGTTTTCATTTAACGTCCAAAGTATTATTGGGTGCGATTAACTTAACTAATAGGATTGATCTTGGCGGCTTTTCCTTCATTGAATTATGTCACTACCTTCAAAGGCCGATCGTTTTTGGAAACTTGGCGGGTTTTTCTACCAGTTTTGGTTTTGGGTGGATATCACAACTTTCATAGGATTGTGAACATACACAAGGGTACACCGTGTTATCTTCATCTATACCTTTGTTCTAGAGGAATTTTATTTCTATAAATTTTCACATTTCAAATTTTCAAATTTACCATTGCCAATTAGTCGTTACATTAGCCAAATTGCCATGGCTTAGTATTGTATGACCACTCTTCACTTGCTTAAGTTGCTTCAATCGCATTTTGGCACACACTGGCTAACAATTGCTGATTTCGTTCGCTTCGCTCACTCAATCAGCGCATCCCCTTCAATTGTTTTGTTTATCCCTGCACCTTCCCCTTAACTGTTCAAGATTTCATTGATATTTAGTCATTCAGAAACCCCCTAAGATCGCTGTTACTAAAACAGCAGAACGCGAAGCATTTTATTTTTGGGTTATTAACAAAAAACCCGTTAGTTCGTAGATGCTCGTATTGTTGCGTAACCATCATCTAACGTGCATCCTTTTATTCTTACGCAATCCACGGCAACGTTAATGTTTCCTTATTTTGTCCTTCGTTACAGTTCAGTTTTTAGTTCGTTGTGGCTTTTACAATAAATCTAAAGACCAGTGTTGATTGTTTAAGACATTTTTGCTTGAAATCTTTGGTTGCAACTTCGAAAAGAAACTAAATTTAAATTCGCTGGTGGCGAATTTCAAAACCCTCCCACGCATTTGTCCTGACTCATACAACTTTCAAACCAACAAATGGACCATGCTCAGATCACCATGCATCCGTGTGCCAAAATTCAACTACGTAGGCCTTCTCAACTTTGTGCTAGCCATGAGCAAAACTTCTATGGGATTTAACATGGGAAAAATCTTATTAGCTAGTATCTTTTCTGTATGATTGGTGGACACGCAACCTTTAAATTTTAGTTTTTCTTAATCTCTGACCCACACCCTTACATTTTCTACAATTTGAAACATTTCTGTCGCATTGGGATTTATCCTCAACATGCCAAAATATACTTTCAGTTGCTTACAGTTAAAAGACACATGTCTGCTAGTGAGCCGCCTTTTTATCATCAATAATCAATTTTTTAACAATTGGATGTCTACAATGGGATAATCTACTGTTACTTAGCGGCGACACACTAGTGTGTGTCTAGATAAAAAAAAACGTTATTGACTCACCTTCTCTCTACGAATGGTGGACGCTCATCATTTAAGTTTATTTTTTCTTTATCCCTGCACCTTCCTCTTACAATTTCTATAATTTGAAAGATTTCTGTCGCAGTTGGGATTTATCCTCAACATGACAAAATATGCTTTTAGTTGCTTACAGTTAACAGACAGATGTCTGCTAGTGCGGCCGCCTATTTATCATCAACAATCAATCTTTTAACAGTTGGATGTCTACAATGGGATGATCTACTGTTACTTGGTGGCAACACACTAGCGTGAGTCTAGATGAAGTATGTGTCCCGTATTCGCCTGTTTGCAACAATGCTCAACAATGGTTGCATATCTATTCTGTCTACCTATTCTGCACACTTTTTTTTGCACATATTTTGTAAAATCCTTACAAATACAACCATCGTAATAAAGCAATACGTTTCTCTGGATCGTAATTTCGGATTTTCCAGCAGTAAAACATTCTAAACCTCTAACATTTCCTTCAGCAGCTCCATCGTCGGCATTAATGCTCGATTCCGAAGTGTTCCTTGGGCAAACATCGGAAATAAGATATTGCCTCGTCAGACTACAACCAAACTTCAGAAACAATATTCAATGTGTCGCGGTCTTATAAATCATACTGTAAAATCTTTGATGCTCGATAGAACAGGCTGCTGCTTTATTCCGAATTTCGCCTTCGACTGTCAAGGGATAAATGTATAAACAAAGGGTCAAAGAGTTTTAGCGAGCGTTAACCGCACCCGGTCATCTGCCCGACGAAGCCCTAAGGCCCTATGTCTGCAACACCCGGAATGGATTCTCAGGAGGTCACCCACCCAAGTACCAATCGTACTTGTATAAACAACAAAATTATTACAACAATACGACACTAGGAACGCAGTATCAAAGGATCTGGTTAAAGTATTGTAGCTCGATTGTTGTTGGAGTTTTCGGGAAACAATGAAATGAGAACGTCACCCTATCCGTTTTATCCGATAACGGTGTTTCCACTGGGCGCTGCTACACGAAACGAAGGTAGCGTAATAAGATATTTTGTAGCATGAATTTTTCAAAAATGTGCAGGTGTAAACGATTTAATGCACACTTTTGGTAGAGCGACGTTCTCGGAGGTTTAGAACATTCCCAAGGGCAGTGCCCTTTAGAACGATTCAACTCCTTCTCGAATGTCACTCTATCAACAGTGTGCATTAAATTGTAAATTGTAGCATAACCGTTACTTGTAAGATGTTATAGTGCCAAGGACTGCAGACATAATAAAATTATTTAACTGTTTATTGTCACCTGAAGAAGGTCACTGAAGACTGAGTCACTAAATTTTATTGGTGGGTCCTGATGCCCAGTTACAGTCAAGAACTATTGTGGTAGAATTAGGATATAAGGTTTTGACATATATTTCTAAACAATGATAAACAATGAAAATAAATAATAAGTAAAGGCCAGACGAAGGGATGGCTAATGCTCCCAGGATGCTATCGGAAAACAATCGAATAACAATCGTCTACAAACTTGACTACAATTTCGGTGTACGTCGTTTATCATTGCTGGTGTGCAACCTATGCTTGGTTGCGTGGAATGTGGCGTTGCTGGCTGGCTAAAAGATTTGTCTTTGTTAATTTTGTTGAGTATCACCCTCGTTTTTTTTAGCCAATAAGAAAGGGGTCTTTTTGGCGCGTCAGCTAATCACAGCCTGCTTATGATGATAGGCGCTGTGACCTACCAAGCAGGCGATTAATAAGTGAAAAGCAGCTCTTGTTCAAAACCGCGATAATAAAAAAATAGTTGGCGACACACTAACCCAGAGTCGCATACTTTAACGTGCTAAAAAGGCTTAATTAACCGCTTATTAAAGAATGAGAAGATAAATTCGGTAAGTGAGATCGGGGTAAGTTACGTTACGTTTAATTAGATTACGCTGATTAGAACGCAGTTTACCATTTATCATCCAGCGCGGCAGCAAATAGTTTGTGATTAGATAAATACAAATTAATAACGATTATGGATGGAAACACGTACAGCTAATTTAACTGCTACATAAATTAGTAAAGGCGGTAGGCTTTACTGTAAGGTTTGACGTTGGTCTCCCATGTTAAAGCTGAAATTTGAAAGCTTAATTTCTCCGCCGTCGGTCTATATTTTCTACTAAAATTTAGTATATTAGCCTTGTGGACTTGGGCAACACGTGGTCCAACTTTTATTATTTTCCGATTCGTCACATTGGCGATCTGGACTTCAGCTGGAATGGTGAGTTTCATTTTTGGCTTATGTTGGTGTGGTGATGGAATTTGGACACGTTTATACAATGGTCTCTACAGACTAAAACCATTTGTCGTAGAAAGCTGATTCTTAGCTCATTTGAAAGTTCTATTTTGCGGAGATGTGCCCTTTATAGAAATAGAAATTTCAATTGGTCGCTCCGTTCCGGAGTATGTTACGGAGCCCTGAACGATCCATTTTATTGTTGTACATTGCTTTAAACAAAGGGTTTAAAGGGTTAAAGGGTTTAACGAGCGTTAACCACGCCTGGTCATCTGCCCGAAGCCCTAAGGCCCTATGTCTGCAACAGCCAGATTCCCATTGCTTTAAACATTGTTCTATGCAACAATGGCAATTAGCAAACGCCAGACGGAAAGCGTAAGCACATGCTAACAATGCTGGTGAGCCAACAATTTACCAGTGCGTGAAGCGGAAGCATTATCCTTATTACGAATAGATTTATGTAATGATTTCACGTCTTTCTCCTGTGTTAAAGCTAAAGTGTACGTTGCCCCTTTGGCTTGCCGTCTTATATTACAAATACGAACAAAGCCGCTGATAGATAGCTGTGGACAAACCAACTTCCAAAAGAAAGACCTGCACTGAATGAGCGAACGAAGCGAGCGAAATTCAGTGCCGTTTGCAACAAATGAAGACAACCAGCTTGGTATGTCAAAGTATCATGAATTAGAAAACAAAAACGAGCTGCTACCTTTGATGTTTAAGGTAAGGTTTTACTGATCCGAAGTCAAAACAGCAAAGTTACAATAAACGTTCCTGTAAGGTTTCACGCACCGCAATGTTCCTGTACTGTTTAGTCCACGTGAAACCTTACTGCTGTATTCAACCATTAGACACGTAAATAAAATCAAAACCATATCCCAACTTTCAAAACTGTTGTAAGAATAACATAGTGTATAATATAGGCTACACACTCGGCCAATTTCAGGGATCAATTTTTCATCATCATTCTAGTCCGGTTGTCTCCTTTCCGTTCATCCTATTGATACATATACACCAGTTTTTAAGATTTCGTATTGAAGACTTCAGGGCTGGTATTTCATTTTTATTTTCAACGATATTTCCAGGATTTCAAGGAGTCGTACGAACCCTGAATTGGTTAATCTATAGGTATGTACTAAGCACACTAAAAGTGTGGATTTTACGATTTTTCAGTGATGTCCTTTAGCCAAGTAGAATGAACCAATCAGACATATCGTGTTCTAAAGTAAAAACTGTAAAAACATGTGAATACAGCAGTAAGGTTTCACGTGGACTAAACAGTACAGGAACACTGCGGTATGTGAAACCTTACAGGAAAGTTTATTTGTGTTCCTTTTCTGTTTTGACTTTGGATCAGTTAAACCTTACCTTAAACATCAAACGAGCTCGTTTTTGTTTTCTAATATTTAGTATAATTTTGCTAACACGTAAATTAAGTTTTCAGAGACATTCTGTTATCGTTTCTGCAGGGATACAACCTGCGAATGTCTGCATACTGAAGCGTATTAAAAAAAAAACGAAACTGAAACTCCGAAAGTTATAGGATATTTTACATAAGCCTCGCCTAATAGACTCGCTAAAATATTAATAAAAGTACAAAAACATTAAAACAAAATGCAAAAAAATTGTTATGTACGCCCTTAGATGTCTGTAATTGATTTATTAATAAACTGCCGATAAAATAATTCTCACGAGATACTCTGATTAAATACTCCTCCTGCAGCGGGTAATTATCGATCTTTTTGGAGCCCTCAAGTTTTTGCTCCCTTTAACTCGTTCGTGCTTGAATTGGCTGTAGGCTCCCTCGTCACTTCGTGACTTGAGCTCTTAATAATTAGCCAACATACTGTCAAGCACTGACGAGTTTTATGGGAGCAAAAACTTTCGTGCTCCGAAAAATTATCGATAACTACCCTTGCACTCAGGATATTACCTATGATAAGCAAAATGAAGAATCCGTGTTTCAGTTAAAAGCTTACAGTTTTAACCCTGGAAGGAGTGCATGGTAATTCCCTAAAAAGTAAGCATTTTTAGGCACACTTGCACTGCTGAACTAAAACTTTTATAAAACCTAAAGTTCTACCTCAAACTCCATGTATGTATACATTTTCTGAAACTAGACAACCCAAGCTGTGTGATGGAATAAATACTGTTATTCTAGAAAATTTCTAGAAACATAGAAACATAGAAAATTTTGGAAAAATTTATTGTAGTCTGTGCAACCAAACTATAAATGTTGACGCACTATGTTAGATTAATTTTGAATGCCACACCCTTGAAATCCAAATGCAGTCTCACTAAAAAAAATTGGCAGCACTCATTTTCGTATACTTTTGACGTCACAATGTCGACGTGTTGTTAAATTTGGTCCAGTAGGCCACGGAATTGGCTGCCTGATACAATCATAGACAGATTAATTTATTTCTTGGGTGTGGATTTCCAGTGCCGAAGTTTCAGAGTTGCCGGTGCAACGATCATTGCATGCACGACCATTGCTGCGTGCTTATCGCTTGGTAAACCACTGTTACCTCGATAAATGAACAAGAACTTAACTTGCAACAAATTTAACCCAGCATAACTGAGACCCGTTTGTTGTTAAATGAAGATCGTACGTAATGATAACCTAAGATTCATCGGAATAACTTGCTTACGTTTGGAGACGTTTTTAGGGATCAGGGAAAACTGGGATGGAGACACACATAAGTGGGAACAGAACATTGTAGATATATTTAAATTCACCCGTCTTTAGAAAGGGGGGACTTTCACCCGTCTTCTAGATAGTTCAGCTTATCGTAATTAAAAAAAAAGTTGTTCATTCAGAAAGGCACTATTCCACCCGCCCCCCCCCCCCCCCTCCGTCGCACCCAGATAAGGAAAAATTCCAACTTTGGGGGAGGTAAATTCGGTAAACAAATCGCTTCTCTTGCTGCAAATTTGGATCGACTGTATTATAAAGTGGAGAATATCATATTCACGTACACGTACTTGGTTCTGCATTGTGTGTGATACATTTCTACACTTACCTACTAGCCATTTACCAAAAAATGACACAGTATATAGAAATTGTATAGTATTCATTGTCGAATTAGCCTCGCAATAAACAAGATCTGTGGAACAGTACTTTACTTCTAGCCAGACTTAAACTGAATATAATGCTTAACTTTTGAAATGTAATTAGAATCTCTTCTCCAGTAGCAGAGAATACGACACTACAATGCATACGTTACAAGAGTTGAAGGGTTTTTTACTAATGCATTTGTAATATTGGCATTAATCATGTTCATCATTTGACACTTAAGTTGTAAAAAAGAAAACGCAAATAAAACACTACGATGTAAAGAATAAAGGTAATGCTAAGCACAAAAACAAAAAGAGAGAATTGCTGGCCCCAGTGGCTAATTTCTGTTTGTATTGCTAAAATCAAAAATTTACCTATAAATTTTACCTATAAATTAGCATTTTATTCTCGATGCAAGTTCCCTCTAGAGATTGATTTGTCTAACACCAGCCAGCCCTCTAACCCAAAGTGGAATACGCACTTCCCTCCTATAAAAGAGCCCAAAGGGCAAAAGCGGTCATCTTTTAATCCTCACAATATGTTATAGTCGTGACTTGAGATGGGAGGTAGGACGGGTACAGGTAGGTTAATGAATATTTTCGTTTTTACCAATAGAAACAGAATTTAGCCGGCGGGAACGAAAATATTTACAGAATATATATTCTGTAAATATAAAGCATTTACAGAAGACCTCGTCAAAAATGGAAGTGTGCACCACCTGACTGGTTCTGTAATGCTAGGAGTTGGTCCCCCAAAAAGTCAGACTTTCCACATTGTTTAAAATTGTTAAATGGTGTTTCTGGTTTTCCTACCTGAGGTTGTGATCCTGGAAAGGCCGTAGTTTTGTCGTTGCTTAGTGCATTGGAGGTTGGACCACACTACAGAATATGACGATGGGTGCCAGTCTGAGAAGTCCATCTGTATGCGTAGTCATATTATAGAAGACGTTTAATGAGGACGGACAAATGACGCTACGAAGCTTCTTTCAGGATAATAGGGAATGGGTTGTCCGTGTGGAAAGCTGAAGAAGTAGAGAAAGCAAGGAGGTCGAATCTAGTCACTCGGTTATGGTTGGTGGTACCGTTGATGCTTGAAGCTGAATAGGCTTTACAGATGATGGGTTTTTTAAAAATACTTTTAAAAGGGGGTAGAAAAAGAAGGTTATATGTCCTCTACAAATTCCGGTGCTTTCTTTACTGTCTTGGCAAAATCATAATGCCTGGACTGGGCAGCTTGTGAGCTCTCTTCCAGAGTAGGAGGTGCGAGTTGAAATGAATTTTGTCCTTAGGGGTCCGTAAAGTTTTGAATCTGGGGTCAAAGCAAACTTCTTGGTGTGGAAGAGATGTCTCTGAACTCTCGAATATTAGACAATGGGCTGGGTTATTGAATGGGCTTGTTTTTTACTGCAGCGTGGACTGCAGTCAGGGTACTCAAGAAGACTGCCTTTATTAAAAAGGTAATGGTTGCAATGCAATTTGATGAAGGTCCGTTAGGTCCTTCATGAGGAAATTTCAGCCTCGTGAAAGGATTAAATTTGGGAAGAGACGTCAGGCTGCAGGTCCTTAAATTTTGAATTTTTTTTTAAAGAAGGCAAAATGCCAATGCTTCTGGTTGATCTGAGGTTGGCAGTTATCCAGAAAGGGTATTTCCCTTTGAAGCTAATTGAGAACCAAACGATGTCATGTTATGAGGGTGCGGCTGAATCAACGTTCCGCATGTCCACTGATGAAGCAATTTTTCTAGTCACAGGTGTGAAATCATTTGCCAGAGTCAATGATTACTTTCTTTGCAATTCAAGGGGTTTCCTCCAAACACTGAAAGAGTTTCAGTATTATTGAGAGTTTAGATTATCAATGCCATCTATGAGGTTTCAAGAGCTAAGTTGACCTCCTGTCTTGGTAAAAGGTTTGGTGCTGTCAAGAAAACCTTTGCACCACAGGCCATTTGTCTCAACGAAGATGAAATGGCACAGTGTCAATTACATTTGAACGAATGAATTGAATTTATTGCGTAACAAGCAAAACGTGACAAGGAAAGGGTCAGTTGACCACTAATATTCTCAACGTACATAAAAAGAATAAAAAATAAATAAACATAATTAGTTATATAAATTCATCAAATAAACAAACAATACTGACCAAATTACAGTCGAGTCAAGAGCAAAAACTAATAGCCTCTAATTAAATATTCACTGAGGTTAAGTTTACGCAACTCAGTTTTAAAAACATTTAAGGAGGGCACCAAGACCAGATCGCCAGGAAGGTCGTTCCACGGCTTCACAACCCGAGTCGGATTTGGTACTCTGAACAACAAGCTTGAGCTTGTGCCCCCCGTGTTTGTCCATCCTGAATGATCAGTGTAGGAAACTAGAAAAATCAGAAAGGTGTTTCCGAAGATTTTTTTGTGGTTGTGACAAGGAGTAGATTGCCCAAATTGATTTGAAGGTGGTGTTGATGTTGATCTGCTGCCACATGACAGCATACAATTTGGAGACGATGTTACAGGTGGATGCCGATCAGTGAAATAAGTCATTGCTCGCCGTTCCAGATTTTGTCTTGAACTGGTTTTCCCTTTAAGGCCAGTTGAGGCCTTACAACTTCTTGATCTCTAAGCGTAGCTATGGATGTACAACGTCGGTTCCGTTAACAGTGGTTTCAGTCCAGAATACTTCACAAAAATGTTACGAATTGGATTGAAACCGTCCTGAAATGAACAGTGTCCCGGTTTATTCCAGCCATTAGGAAGTTTGCTTGCAGAAGGGATTGAGTCGTTGTCATGTCAACATTTCATTGGTTTTTTTTTTTGTGAGAATTGAGAATCGCTGTTTAGTTTTTTTGTGCCTTCAAATGAAAAAGGACGCGATGCAAAACCGCCAGTGTAGTGATGTAATGAAAGAAAGTTGGTGTCAGGTTTTCGAATTGTTAGGAATCAGATCCTTCTGGTTAATTGAGAATCCATGCAGTCAAACGGCTGCCGCGTTAGTGCTCCAAATGTTTGCTTCAGATCTGCAGACGCCTTCTCCTAAGCCATTACAACTTGCATTTGAACAGCCACGATGTGCATTAGAATTATGAATTCATTTTTCAGAGCTGCAAAGACTTTGCTCAAAACTGTGAACAGATGTTTCACGGCACAGGCCCTTGTTGGTAAATTACTAATGCTTGCTTTCAATTTTGAAACGCTTGCATGAAGTCTATTTACTCTGGTAACTGCACAGCCAATTAGTACTGGCGAACTCTAGACGATTTCTTAGTGAACATACTCAAGACTGCAATATTTTGCTTCGGAAGTGGGAACTGTAATCTCCAGTTGCTAAATTGTGGCCGCTTGCTTCTGATTTTAAAATGTTTTCTTCAAAATTCCGGCTTTTTTCAACGAACTGCAAACACCTGTTTCAGGATTGCAAAAACTTGCTGCTGAACTGCAGACATGTGGCTTGAGAACGTGTACCGTAAATATTTTCTTTTGGGGGTATTCAATGCATGATCACCAGACGTCTATGTCTATAAACATTCTCTTCTGTTGGAGTCCTTCTTTCCTCTTACAATTGAGAGCCTCGTACATAAAATTTGGGTGGCTAAGAACATTTGTTTAAGGTTTTAAATACGAAGCTAAGCATTGCATACTGATGTGCTTACTACTTGCCTTGACTATTTTTCGTGGGGGTATTCGATGCATCATCACCATACGGTTTTCTCTATAAACACTCACTTCTTTCATCTTATTATTGACAGACACACACGTAAAATTTGAGTGGCAAAGATCATTTGTTGGAAGTTTTAAAGCACAGCTTTGTGTAGGGTGTATTGCCTACACCCTACACAAAGTATTTTCCGTGGGGGTATTCGATGCATCATCACCAGACGTTTTTGTCTCACTCACTTCTGTTCGACTCCTTCTTTCTTCTTATTATTGTAAGCTGCACATATAAAATTTGGGAGACAAAGAACAGTTGTTGGATGTTTTAAAGACGAAGCTCAGCTTTGTGCACTGATGTACTCACCTTGTGTATTTTCCGTGGGTGTATTTGATGCATCATCACCAGACGTTTTTGTTTATAAATATTCACTTGTGTTGGACTCCTTCTTACCTCTTATTATTTTGAGCCGGTGGCTCTTACATAAAATGTCGGTGGCAAAAAACGTTATTTGGAGGTTTTGAAGACGGAGCTCTGTACAGGCACGATTGAACCGCCACCGCCATTGGTCACATGTCCTAAACGTGTCTTGATACACTAATAGAAAGGCATAAAAATTTCTACATTGTGCTCCAAAAAAGTCCAACCGAACTTGAATCTGCATTCTTCGCTGCACACAGCTATAATTCTAGTTTGCCTCTGCTTCAAATAATACTGTCCTGCAGTTTAGTGTTGAATGGCCTTCGACTCAATGTAAACGCAGTTTGTGTAATGTATTTAGGTTAAAAAGACTACCAATTTGTAACATTTCGTAAAACCCAATGGATATCAGCTTGATTCAATCGGTTTAATTCTCGACAACATCCATGCAATGCTCTTTAGGGATTTTACCCTTCTTACAGTCATCACATTGATGGTCGACAAAGAGCAGTATTTTTTATATTTTGAATATTAATCTAAGAGCCTAAACTAATGTCTCTAAATAGGCTCTTTCTTTGTGTCAATAGTGGCGCCTTCTTCATAACTGGTTTTTCGTCGTTTCCTAATCTCTTTAAGATCACCGAATGATCGTCTGGATTCTCAGGTCTTGGCTCTTAAAGGCAGGTTGCCACAAAACGAAAGTTTGGAGCATCCAGCGCAATCGAGCGCTTTCTAGTTCTCTCTAGCGTTTGCTCACAGAGAGCAAAGGAATGCACAAAGAAACTTCTTTTAACACAACAAACAAGCCACGTGCCTCCTTAATTAATGAGCAAAATAATTGCCCTACGGTAGAATATAGTGGCATTAATATCGTTAAGCTCCCAGGTGCATGAGGATGTACTCAATAATTAAGGAGGCACGTGACTTGTGAGTTTAAATCTATTGCTTTGTGCTTTTCTTTGCTTGCTGCAAGAAAGAACTCGATAGGCTAAATGCTTTAGATTCTAATTTGGTGGCAACCTGCCTTTAAATTTACGAAGTCAATAAATTAATTGAATTTTCTACATTGATCTGCTAAATTGAAAATTGGTTAAGTAAACATCTTCTCGTAACAACTTTTGTGTGTAGGGGTTGTAGGAGAGTGCTAAATTATGACGAAAAGTCTCAAATGGAAAAATGGGCCTCAATCGGGAATAGAAGGAGCTAAGAAATAAGAAAACTTTATTCACTAATTGAGACTTAACCGAAACGAGGGAAAAAACAGAAAAAAAATATTTTTTTAGTTTCATTAATTTAAAATAGGTTTTTCTTTCTGTCTGCTGTGTATGCTTTTGCGTTTTTGTGGATAGGCTAATTTAGTTAGGTTCCCTCATGTAACTCTGTGGTTGTCACGCTCCCTCGATCTCACCCACCATATTAATTTTGAAACGTGATCCCTGTTACATATTATTTTTAATTCAAATAAATGGCATTGTGTAAGTTGCAAAGTATATGTGAGGTGAGAGCCAAACACCATTAACAACATGTAAGTTATAATTTGTGTTAATGTCATAATTTACATTGATATCCTTGTTTCACTCATTTTAAGCATTTTTTTCTTTATGTCCTATGCGCCCTAAAGAATCTGTGTTTTAGGCTAATTCAGTTAGGTTCCATTCTTTTACCGGCTTCTCCTTATATCATTCTCTGGAGTCCCTTATGCCACCCCGGCAACTAATTTTATGAAAATGCAACCCTCGAAATTGTAATAACACAGTTTGTGTCAGTTTAATAACAATAATTCTCAACAATACAAACATTTATTTCAGCACCATACATCAACTACTCATGTGAAGATTGCAAATTATTAACATAAATACATACACACATTTTACATTATCATAATTTTATATTCTTAAATTTATATTTTTATTTTTCATTCATAAAGATGAGTCCCATTACATATTCTTAAACAGTTCTTTATTTACGCAATTTAGTAAATCTTTTGGAATTTGGTTAAACATATTTCGCATAAAATACTCTCGTCTTCTCTTACCATAATTATTTTTTTATATTTATCCCCGAAGAAAATCTTAATTAATTTATTTTGAACTTTTTGTAGTCTTTCAAGTAGATAATCTGAAGTCTTGCCAAAAATTACAATGCTATATCTAATTACGACCCATGCATCAAAAATTATTTTTTTCTGTTTCTTATCTAATATTTCTCTTAATCTATAAAGTTTTGAACGTAATTTCCTTAATTTATTTACCATTTCTTTTATTTGCATTTTAAACATCCAGTTTTTGTCAATTTCAATTCCTAAGTATTTCATTGTTAGTTTTATTTTCCAATTTAAAGCATTTATCACTACATGGATAAGTTTGATGTTTATAATTCAAATTTTCACATTTTCCTTAATGTTAAATTAACCATGTATTATTTTTATTTTCATTTTTGGCACGGTAATGTCCATTTGTAATGACTTTTTTTTTGCTCATAAACAATTAATTTGCAATGTTTTATTATATTAAAGTCATGTTGTAAATTATTTTTCATTTAATTGTTGTCCCTATTTATAGACACCTAAGCTGTATCATCAGCAAACATGAAAATATTAGTATTTTTTATATCAACAATGTTATTTGTATAAATTAAATGCAATAGGGGCCCGAGCATAGATCCTGGTGGTACTCCATATTTACTTCAAATTGGAAAACAATTCTTTTCTTTTACTTGTACAATTGTCTTTCTATCATGCAAGTAGCTTTTTATTATATTGTGTATTTTCCCTCTTAAGCCTAAATTTTAACATTTTTTTAATAAAATATTTTTATCAAAAGTAACAAAAGCATTTTTTAGATCTATTAAGACAATTCCAATATATTTTTTTCATTTAACCCCGGTGTTATTAGGTCATTTAATCCGATAATAAATCGTTTGTTCCCATATTTTTTCTATATCTGAATTGTGATGATTTTGGATTTTTACATTTATGAAAAACATCCATCCTTTATTTACAAAGGATTTTTCCAGAATTTTATCAATAATAGGCAACAAAGCAATTGGGTGATAATTATTTAGGTCGTGTTATTTCCCTTTTTATGTATTGGTCCTATAATTTGAATTTTTAACTGCTCTGGCCAAACTTCATGTGTGATCATTGAATTTATTAGCTTGCATATTGCTTTTGCAGTATTTTCTTTAGTTTTTTTTATGTGGTCAGTTTTTATTTTATCTAATCCTGTCGCGTCTTGTTTTTTTTAGGTCTGTAAGAATATTTATTATTTCCTTTTCTGTTGCTTCTTCTAAATATATAGTCTGTTTCGTACATTTCATTTTTTAATCCTCTTTTTTCTTATTTCGTTTGAAAAATTTCCTTTTTTATAGTATATTTCATGTTCATCTTTATTTATAGTTCTCAGTTCTGTTACTTGGTTCGAAAAGTTTTTGTTAAATTCATTTACAATATAGTTTAAACTTTTTTCATTGAAAGTGTTAACTATCTCATCGTTAATTTGTTTTTTTTTTATCATTCTTCCCAGTCAGCTCATCAACAACTACTTCCCATATCAATTTCTTGTTTTTTTGTAATTTATTTATCTTGTTTTGAAAGAATTGTTTTTTGCATTCTTTAGTTTTTTATCAGTAAGTTTTTCCATTTTATATTTTACTAGTAACTTCAAGTTTAATTCTAAAAATTTTTAATTCTTTCTATTTATGAATATGCAATCTGCTAAGTCCTCTGTAATCCATTTTTTTTGCTTTGTTTATTATTATTTGTGTATTTTTTCTTTTGTTTTGTTATTATTTTGATAAATTCCATGAATTTTTTTTTGTAATTTCGTTATAAATTATTTCTGGTTCATCAATGGCGTTTAAAAAATTTCAATTTATTTGATTTAATACTTTTTTTCAATTTGATTATGATTTATCCTATGCAATAATTCTTCTTTAGCTTCATTTTTTTATGTTTTGTTATTTTTATACTTTTTTGCATTCCGTATCCAACTCAATATCCAATAATGATCTGCAACTTGCTCTGTCAATACTCCACCTCTTGATTTACCAATTTTACTTTTTACATATATATGATCCGTACATGGTTTCTGACGATAATTTTTTCCATTTTTTAAAATTATCTCTTCTCTAGTTGGTGAATTTATCGTGCAATTTAATCCTAATTTTGCCGTTATATTGTCACAGAAATCTATAGCTAGTTGGTCATGACTATCTTCACAGTCTTCACTGTTTTCAAGTTTGTCGATATTCATTTCACCAATAGTAATCTGATGTAGCCTGGACTGATTTGTGATCATCGTTTGTGCTCTGGCCGCCTTCTAAGACTCTGGGAGATGGAATTACTTCTTCTGTTTACTCTTTTCTAGTGAAGGCATCCATCTTGGAAAATTATATTACCGTATCTAATCGACGTTCCTGGTTCGAATCCAACTCCAAACTTGTACTTTTTTTAACCTTTTATCTAAACCTTTTAAATCTTTCTTTTATTTTAAAACCTTTTGAAACCTTTTTAACCTTAAAAACTTTTTAAACTTTTTAAATAATTTTTTTTTATATTTTTTTTTCTTTTTTCTCCATGTTGAACGTCGGGACACCGTCACACTCGGATTTGGTGGACCAACTTGATACACCGGTAATCGACTATTTCACCTTCCAACCAAGGCAGAACAAAATATGTGGAAAGGAGAATCAACGTAGACCACTATGTTCTTCGATAGTTTTCAATCACCTATCTGCAATTCCCCGAGCCTGACTGACGACATTCCAGCCACCTATTCCATGCACTCGAAAAACTCTATCAAAGCCCCTGGACACTGCTACTAGACTCCTGAAGCGTCTTGACTGTTCTCGGTTGGAGAAAGACCTTGACCTCTTGGATATAAAAACAAGTTAACCTCGATTAGGGACGTTTTATTGCACCAGGTTACTCCAGCAACAACGAACTTCTAAATAACCTGAAACAATGGACGACATCCGTTATCAATGATCAACATAAACTGTTCCAGGGTATACTGGAGAATCAGAAGTTGTCGATCAAAGAGGCAATGCAACGACACACCTTGCAAATTATGTCTGAGATGAGGAAGGATTCTTTGCATTCAACTGTCACGCCTGATGAACCACCGGGCTTTCATAATCGCATTCAAGAAGACGAACACCCAGATGACATCCCAGATCATGCTTCAATCAAGTTGATTACCCTGCTAACAAGGACTCCATCTGGCAATGTGCTACTACGCTCCTCTCACTTGGACTTTCACCCTCCCTCATGTGAATTCAATGTTGACTCATTGACCGGTTCTTCTTGTCCACGCAAAGCAGTAAGAACACGCCAGAATCGCACACCGAATACCCCCAGCACATCCTCCATACCAACGCCAATCACAGGCTGTTTTAAATCCTGTTTCCGAGCATCAAGGTGTGGCTCAAGTACCAGGACAATGGAGATAGCAAACAATCATTGCTGGTGACTCACATACACGCTCTCTGAGAGGCAGTAACAATCGAAAATGGCTGACATGGACATGGCCAGGAATACGGGCTGATGAATTGCTTGTGAAACTATCAGAGATTGTGCAGAATACTGATAATAACTCTTCATTGGCTCTAACAACGTGGGCCTTGATCCACCAAATAAGATCATTAACAGCATGTCAAAGTTAGGATGACATTACGTCAATTCAGGCCACGTAGTAAAATTACATTTGTCGCTCTTTTCCCCACGCATGGGAGTCTGCAACTACTCGAATGATCGTTAAGTCTGTGATATCAACAAACTTTTGCGCCAACTCTGCATTTCATCGGGATATAACTTCATTTCTATTGATCATCAGTTGTGCGCCGATTGGACCATGTTATCCAGAGATGGTCTGCATCTTACTTGCAGAGGCAAGAATGCACTGCAGGAAGGCTTCGCTATACGCACTCCAGTCAGGAAAACCGGAACACTTAACTGGGACGTTTCTTAATAATTCCCATCAAAATTGTACCCCAGCTGCAAATTTTTCTATTAGATGCCTTTTAATTAATGCTCGCAGCATGGTGCAAAACTTAGCAGCATTCCGCTCTTTGTTAGCCACTAATATGTTCAAAATTTTTTTTGTCCTTGAAACTTGGCTTGACAGTACCATAGCGGATTGTATGAATACTAGCCCCTTCCCTTACTAGGTCATACGTTTCGACCGTAGCTCCCGCGGGGGTGGAGTATCTGTTGTTTACCAGCGTGGCTTAAATTTGATTCGGGAGACTTTTAATGCCAACGTTGAGGCTCTTGTCGTCCAGTTGCCTGAAGAAAATTGTTTGTTATCTACCCAATAGCCATATTGAATCCTCGATTAATGACATGTGTACCCTAATTGCTAAATACTTAAAGCCAACCCACTCCAATGTGGTTGTGGGTTATTTTAACTTGTCATCTGTAGACTGGAAACTCTTGTCTGTGACTGATAGGCTTCACCGTCTGATGTTTGATAGCATTACATCCCACGGTTTAACTCGGCTGGTTGCAGAACCAACACGTGGAAATAACATTCTTGACCTTATTTTTACAGATAACGACCGTTTAGTGTTTGGTGTCCAGGTGACTGACCATGTGGGGTCCAGCCACCACTGTATGGTCTCATTTAACATTCACTCTGAAGCCTCCTGTTCGGAATGCACGGTGCCTAAACCCGGTAAAATCAATTTTGATCAACAGCGTTCGTCTTGCATCTGTTGATTGGCAAACTGTAATTGTCCAAAACTGCAAGACAGTGGTAGAGGCTTGGGACGCCTTCGTTCGTATCCTCAACCAAGCGGTTTTAGAGTCTCGTTCGCCTACAATCGTAACACCATCCAGGAGAAATCGGCTACCGAGAGCTCTCACTAATCTCGGGCGTAAAAAGTGGAAACTGGCGTAAACATAAAAATAATCCTACGGTGGATAGTATCTCGGTTTACAATGAATGCCGCCATCTCTATAATAAAACAATCAAAGAGTGACATTCTGGTCGCGATTTGGCAGCCATTTCGAAGGGTACATTGTCTGCCCTCTTCCGCCTTTATCGTGAAAAGACGAAATTCTCTAGGACCCTACCACCAAACGCAAACGGCTTTGCAACATCGGATGTCAATAAGGCAGATTTACTGAATTCTGTCTTCTCACTTAATGGTGAAGTTGATAATGGATACTTTTTACCATTTCCGGTTGAGCGCCATACTCCATGCTATAGTTCTACTTTTGCTATCAACTTTAGCCCTGAATCGGTTAGGCGTGTCATGATTGAACTGAGGCCAAGTCACCCTGTGGGACCTGACTGATATTCTGCATTTTTTTACAAAAATCTGAGTGATGTTCTGTGTTTCCCTTTGGCTTACATTTTTCGTTTATCGCTGCAAGAAGGCGTACTTCCGCCAATTTGGAGCACTGCAACTGTCGTACCAATTTTTAAGAAGGGTGATGCGGCTAACCTGGGCAACTACCGCCCTATTGCTCTGACCTCTGTGCCTTGTCGAATCATGGAATCTATCAATCGTGATTGAATGTTGGCATTTATCGACTTGAGAAAGTCTTATAAATGATTACCAGTTTTGATTTTTACCTGGTCGGTCGACCACTTTGCAACTGTTGTGCTGCCTCGACCGATGGACATGCGCAATGGATACTGGCATAGCTACCGATGTCATATACTTTGACTTTATGAAGCCATTTGAGTCGGTCGTTCATTCTAAACGTTTGCTGAAGCTGGCCCAAATGGGATTTGATGGCTCCCTTTTCTGCTGGATCGCTGCATTCATCAGTGGTCGTTCACAGAGGGTCTCCGTGGGTCACTCACTCTTCTTTGAGCCGCATGTTGTTAGTGGTGTCCCACAGGGTTCTGTATTGGTACCGCTCCTCTTTGTAATATTTTTGAATGATCTTACCTGTAAAAAATACAATGCCTACCAATCCAAATTTGCCGACGACTTGAAGCTGGATTCGGCGATAATTGATGTAGACAATGCCTTAGCCCTTGCATCAGAGGTAGCCTACGTTCACGGATTGGGCTGATGACTGGCAGCTCCCACTTTCATTCACTAAGTGTCAAACTATGCACTTTGGTAGCACAATCACTGATTTTATTTACAACATAAACAACCTTCCTCTCCCAGTTATAACTGAAGTTAGGGACCTTGGAGTTTGGTTCAGCAGTGATTTAAAATTCAGTCTGCCGAAAAATTACTGCTGTGGCCTATAGCCACGTAGCTGTAGTGAACCGATGCTTTTCTTACAGTAGCCGCGAAGTCAAGGTTTGGGCCTACAAGGTTTTTGTTAGACCGATCTTAGAGTATCAGAGCCATGTTTGGTCACCAGCTCTGTTGGACGACATTGAGCATATTGAGGCAGTCCAACGGAAGTTCACGAAATCATTGCCTGGTATGCGCAACCTTACTTACAGCGAGCGGATTCTACAGCTAAAACTTGAATCACTTGAATTGCGACGACTTAAGTCTGATCTAATTTTGGCCTTTAAAATTTTGTGTGGATTGGTTCGAGTCAATTTGCCTTTCTTCGATCTGAACATAGAAGGAAGAACTAGAGGTCACTCTTTTAAATTACAAATTCCCAAATTCCGTTTGGAGTGCCAATGACAGTTCTGTTCGGTGAGAATTATCGGGGCCTGGAATTCGCTCCCTGAAGCAGCTGTCTCCTCGAAGAGCGTGAATGCCTCTCATCGTCACCTTAGCCAATTAAATTTTAACAAATTTTTACGACGTTTTTAACACTTGGTGAATTATTGACAAGGGGCCCCAGTGGTCTCGCATTCAGCCACATCTTTACGTAATTTTCTCTAGTTGGGTTGGCAGTTAGTGATCACACCGATCCTTGCC
>JAHWFP010198839.1:5630-16065 GCA_023313725.1 Lithobius niger | reverse complement strand
GGAGAAAAAAAAAACAAAATAAAAAATCACAAGTAAGAAAAAGGATACCAGAAAAGGTGGTTAAGAGGGGCCAAGTGAAAAAGATAGATCCCATCTCCAAGCCTTAGGACATATTACTGTAAAAATTATATACAAATTCTTTGGAGGAATAAGGTACCCTCAAGTGTCTTTTGTTTTCACACGAAGAACCGGTCTGCGACCATTCTAAGATCAGAAAGCCAAGACTAAGGAACACGAAACTCCCGAGGGGAGAAAAGACAGAAGGTGGGGAGAGTTTACAAAATGAAACTTATAGGGTAAAAGGGTCAAGGAAAAAACATCTAGTGAAAACTAGAAAAAGATAGTAAACTAAGCCAAACCAGCTCTTTAACCTAAGCAGTAACAAAATCAATGGATCACAAAAAAAACACAAGGCCAACATATGAATGACGGGTACAAAAAGACACCAACACAAAGCAACTTAACCAAGTTAACTGGGAAAAAGAAACAATAAAGGAAAAAAGTAAAAGAGGTAAACAAAACTCCGAGAAAACACGAAAAGAAGGGAGCCGAGCGAGGGAAGACTACTACTCGACAGTGCCATCCTAAGGACCAAGGAAGCATTGAAAAGAAAGAAGAAATTTTTACTTTCATCTCCTTCTCAGATTCCTACTCACTACCAATTTGATTTTTATTATGGAAAAAAAAACAAATTTTTTTCAGGTAGGAAACCCTAGGACACCGGGTTATCATAGGTTTCACCCAAGCTAAATCGGCCCACTCATCATATTTTCAAGTTCCCACTTCCTAAATAGCTGGATTACAAGGAACAGCAACTTTCCTCAGTCATGGGACTTTGACAAAAGAAACAAATAAACCAAGGAAAAAGATAAGGGAACAACCGAATAAACTAAGCCATGAGAAAAGTAATGGGGAAAAAAACCACAAAAGATTGCATAAAAAGGGAAAAAATACACAGTGATGAAACACGAGATGTAATAGAAATACAACTAAAAACAAGTTATTTATTGAAAGGTTTAAGTTGGGTAAAGTGGAAGGTCCCAGCAAGCATCTTGCCTTTGATGGGGTCTTTCAAGCGGTATGTAAGGGGAGAAATAACCTCATGAACAACAAAAGGTCCCTCGAATTTTGCCGCCAATGCCTTTGAGAAGTTCTTTATCTTGCTTGATAAGTAGTGTGTCTGCCTTAAAACCTCATCACCTACTTCGTAGGAATGGGGTCTTTTACCTTGATCGGTCTTAGCTCTGTTTTGATCTTGTTGATCCTTCAGAGATTCCCTGGCTAAAGTGATAGCATTTTTCAGCCGTCGAGACATGTTGACAGCCCACTGAGATGATGTTTTATCCATGGGACCCAACAGTTGAGGGTCAATAGTGCCGGGAAGACGCATTTCACGACCATGGTGAAGTAGAGAAGGACTAAATCCCGTGGTCCGAGAAACAGAAGCTCGTAAGGCCATCAGTATCATTGGGAGATCCAGATCCCAGGATTTCTGCGAAATACCCAATCTAGCACGAATGAGATTCTTGATTGAACCAATGAGGCGCTCAGCCTGATTAGCTTGAGGATTGTAAAAAGACAAGAAAGTCTGTTTAACGCCAAACATCTTAGCGAGGCAACGCATCACACCATTCAAGAAGGATTTCCCATTGTCGCTGACGAGGCGACGGCACTGCCCATACCTAGAGAAAACCTCCTTCACCAACACCTCGGCGATAGTTATTGCCCTGGCGTCTTTAATAGGAAAGGCTTCTGGCCACTTGGTTAAGGTGTCCATAACTATGAGGAGGTATTTGTTGCCCCTGTTGGATCTGGTGTAAGGTCCAGCCACGTCGATGCAATAGGTATCGCCTGGAAGTTGAGGAATGGGAGCAGCACCCATAGCACCTCTAAAAGCTGTAGGATTAGCCTTGCAAGTTTGACACTTAACACATTTCCTGATGAAAGATGCCACATCTCTCACCATCCCGAACCATGTGGAATGCCTTTGAATTAGCTGAACAGTCTTAGCCACTCCTAAGTGCGCGGTAACTGGACCCATGTGAGCAGCCACAATAATACGAGCTCTTTCTGGAGGAGGAATGAGAGCACAAAACTGTTGTTCGCCAAGTGATGTTCTAAAGGTACGGCCCAGAATATCGTTAACGATAGACGCGTTATAAGAAACTCGTCGAGCGCGACGACCCAAGGGAGTAGTTGGGAATTTTTGTCCATCAATCAAAAATCTTTTAACAAGGTTTAAAACTGGATCAGCTGTTTGAGCAAGTTTCAATCGATCAGTGTCATCATTACCTAAGATACACTCAGATACTGTAAGGGCATGACGTGATAAACAATCAGCTACAGTGTTAGATGCACCAGATTTGTATTTAATGGTGAAATCAAAGCATGACAAACGAAGTGCCCATCGAGATAACCTGCCAGTGGGGTCTTTAGCCTTCTTTAACCACTCAAGTGAGGCATGATCACTAATCACCAAAAATTTGTTGGACTCGATGTAAGGCCTGAATAACTCGATTGACCACAGCACGGCAAGTGCTTCTCGTTCCACCGTGCTAAATTTAACCTCGTTACCACGAAGCAGACGGCTGGCATAACATATGACATTTGGACCAGCAGCACCCTCTTGTGACAAAATAGCCCCAAGGCCAAAACCAGAGCTATCACATCGGATCGTAAAAGGCTTTGAAAAATCTGGTTGAGCAAGGATGGGTGCCGTAACAAGCTTCTCCTTAAGTGTGTCAAAGGCAATCTGGCATTCCTGGGACCATTCGAATTTCTTAGCAGATTTTACCAAAGAAAAAAGAGGAAGGGCAATTAAACTGTATGAACGGATGTACCTTCTAAAAAAACCTGTCATCCAATGGTGACGACACGAAGAAAAACACACGTCACGCGGGGCAAGACGTCAGACCAGGAACATCCCGATTGGTGGAAACGAAGGAGTATTTAACAGGAAAGAAAAATTAACATATAAGTTTGACAAGAAACAATGTTTTTCTTTGAATCAATGGTTTTAAGGTAAAAATAAAAATAACGCAAGCAGTCAAGTACAAATGAAATATTAAGAAAACAAACTCAAGCTCCAGCGATGAAAAATTGACATACGGTCGAATTTTTATTAATTAAGAAGCCAAGGTCGAATGAGATACTTACCGTTAGTAAGCAAAACCGGGGATGAAGCGATCAACAATCTCTCTGTAGGGAGGACTGAAAATGAAGCGTTTCAACCGCAAAATGCGACACTATACTAGTTTTTGTAGTACACTAGTGTGCCCTGGAGGTGCTGTCGGTTGTCAGGGTGTGCGTTTGACGTTATGCGCCTTATTTTTTCTGCCTCTCTAGCATCCGGCCATAATCTATCAATTTAATTTGATATAAACTATATTTTAAAAATGAGTTTCGAGCCTCCTCGTCCGTCCATCGCCCTATCATTAAAAAAATCGTGGCCCATAAAGAACGCACGAGCTGAAAAATGTTTTAAAGTCCAAACACTTTTCCAAGTTTTGTTCAAAAAAAGTGAAAATAGGGACCACTTGATCGGAGTACGAAAAAGTGGTCCCTATTTTCACTAGGCCTATAACAAAAATTTAAAAAAAATTAGAAAAAGTATGAACTTAGAAATTACTTTCCTCTTGCGTTTTTTATGGGCCATCCTGTACATTAAAGAAGGGGCCCCCCAAGGGCTAAGCTACCACCGGCCCCACCTAACATGGCTAAGCCACTGCGCATGAATCTTCAAAAAATACACGTACACATATTTAAGGTGAACTGAACGTAAATTCGCGCTTCATTTTGTCGAAAACTTATTGGATGCTTATGAAGCATTTATTCAACGCTTATTCAACCATTTTGTCCAAAACTATCGGACACCTATGAAGCGTTTATTCAACACGTATTCAACCATTTTCTCCACAACGTTTGAGGTTTATGGAACGTTCATTCTCAGATTATTCAACCATTTCCCGCCATCATTTGAGGTTTATGGAACGTTTATTTAACACTCATTCAACGAACTGGAATTAGCCTTACAACACGAAGTTACTACTTAAAGGAATGCTGTGTCTATGCTACAGATTGGAACAGATTCCCATCAGCCTATATACCAAGATAACTCGCCACCTTTTCATTACGGGTCTAAAATCAATTTATGTCACTTTTTAAATTTGGAATAAACTATAGGGTTCTAAATACTAGTCCATTTTATTTAATATAATTTATCCCAACTGAATTGCAGCGTAATTAATTATATTGAACAAACTTGTTCAATATAATTAATTACGCTGCAATTCAGCATAAACCTAATTGTTATAGAATTAACACGGCTGTATCCAGGCCGTGTATATTAGTGCTCATTTGCGCACGAGAATTTTCAGAAAATTGGACAGGAGGAGGATTTGATTTGATTTGATTTGATTTGATTTGATTGCAGGGCCCTGGCCCGAAGCCTTATGCCCTGAAACCAACCTCCCATATGCAGTACAGATACAAAATATTACAAAACACAATACAAAACACATCGAACTGAACCGTAATAGTAACAAGCTAGCAAGCTAACAATCACACGACACCAACTACCCAACACCTAGGCCACAACAACTACAGGGCATTCAGTCTCCTATTCCCAAGAGCCTAAAAACATACAGGGAAAAACCGAGGTACAGAAGCAGGCGAAGCAGACGACAGGGTGGACAGGAAAACCCATGGAGAAGAAGATTGGAACGGAGTTGTTCAAAGACGCACACCTCTCGAAAACACATACGTGCAACAGCACGTAGGCAGCGAAGATGACTCTTCTCACACCGAGTGACAGAGAGCAAAGTCAAAAGAGAGTCCACGCACTCAACTCTTTCCGCTGCCTAGCGTACAGAACACAGTGACGCAGGAAGTGAGGAACAGTTTCATCAACCCTACATGCATTGCAGAAAGGGGTACCCACCCACTTAAGCTGATGCCTGTGGCCAGACAACAGAGTGTGCCCAGTCCAAAGACACGAGAGAATGAGCACCATGGGGACAGGAAGACTGTCCAACCCAGACGTGGCACTACACGTTGGGTACAGATGGTGCAACGTCCGCCCAATCACTGCCTCCCGCCACGCCCTCTGCCACAGACTAATCAACCATGACCACAGTGCCACTGCATGTGATAGTGATGACTGGACTAAAGTGACACGGTTCAACCGAGTCAGAGCAACCTCCCTTGTAATTGTATCAGCACATACATTCCCGTAGCAGCCACTGCGACCACGTACCCAGTTCACTGTCACAGAAGATAACTGAGTGGCTAGCCACAGATTCCAACAGACCTCGACGATCAAGGGGTCACTGACATCCATAGCTTCAGAGGACCTACGCAGGACAGACAAACAGGACAAGGAGTCTGTAAAAATCGTGAACGACGGCAGTTGAAAATCAAGCGCAATATCCAAAGCCACAGAGATGGCAACAAGCTTGCAGGTAAAACTCGAAAAATCATTGCTTAGTGGCCTCCCAACACTGAGCTTAAGAGAAGCAATAAACATACCAACGCCTCCAACTTGAATGACATGATGAAAGGATACATCACAGTAGATGCTGCAGGCATTGCTGCTCTGTCTGAAAACTGCTGCAAGACGCATGAACCAGTGCCACTGGCAGGGGGGAATAACACACCCTACGCGTGACAGTGGGAGAAGCGCCAGGTCAAGCAAAAGCGAAACACCTTGACTAGCAGTCCCAAGACTTGCTCGGATGAGACCACTCAATCCACAGTAGTCAGACAGGATATTCCCAACAAGATCCCGTCGTCCTCGACTTAAGTTGCAAAGACACAGTGCTGCAAGCAAGCCTTGAGCCCAAAAACGCAGTGGAGGTTCCCCTGTGTCAACTAGCAATGCAGGGACAGGAGTTGAAACCAAGCAGCCAGTCACAACACGCAGGCAGTTATTAACGCAAACCTGCAAGCTGAGAATATGCCGCTGTGCAGTGATTAAAAACTAGAGATGGTAATCTATAACTAGCCGCGCAAACGCCCTGTAAACCGAAAGAAGAGCATCCCTCTGAATAGTCTTGCAGCGAGCAGGACAGGGAACCGACAGATAACTCTTTCCCTCAGGAGACGAACATCCAATGTCCTATGTCAACCGCCCGTCCAAAACAACACCCGAGATATTTGACTTCAGAAGACGCCGAAACGACAGCACCACCAACACTGACACTAATCAGCGTTGCACGAACTGCAGCGGAGCAAGTGAAGACAACCAATTCTATTTTTGCAGGAAACAAAGACAAACCATGAGCAGCACGGTGAACGACAGCTAGGTCCAAGACTGTCTGAGCACAGCCAGCCAGGTCGACCAGGTCACTGCCAACAAACCACAGAGTAGACAACATTTGTACTGTGTCTCATACAAACAGAACTACCATCGCAAAAAGAACCAGACTAAGGCAACTGCCTTGTGGCAGGCCACGATCCAATTCTGTCTGGGTCTACCAGTGCCTATTGACCCTGGTGACGATAGGGCGACGACCGTGTAAGGCGTGGATGGCATTGGACAATTTGCACCCAACACCCATCACAATAAGAAAGGCACGGACCCATTCCACACTTACAGTGTCATACGCTGCCTTAATATCCAAAAATACAGCTACAACTGCACTGCTGTGAGCCCAGGCTTTGTGAATGCCGGATAGAAGGAAGAGAATAGCATCTTGTGCACTTTAACCCATTCTATAACCAAACTGCTCTTCAGAGAAGTCTTCCGTGTGTTCAAGATGCCAATTGAGCCACCTAACAAGCATGTGCTCATAGACCTTGCATGCACAAAACAGTAGTGCAATAGGTTTGTAGTTTGCAAGATTGGAGCGCAAGCTGCCATGCTTGCACACTGGCACTAGCACCATGAAGAGCCACGAGGGCGGAACAATGCCACCATCCAACAAACTGCACAAAATCAAGAAACTCCGTCTTAGCATCAACAGACATAGAGTGGAAAAACGCATATGAAAGATTGTCCACGCCAGACGCACTTCTCAGCTTCCAGTTTTGCAGTAAGTTCGTTGCCATGGAAAGGAACATCAGTCAGGCTTGGTCCAACATGTTGTAGCGAATGAGGACGAGCACCACCTCTTTGAAGAGAATATAACTCAGCAAAACGAAGACTGAATGCGTCAGCCGTCGCCTCACCCCTGAGGACATTTCTTCCTGGACCAAGAACTCAAGTCGTCTCCACCTTGCAATCTTGCAGGCGTAGTGCCTTCCAGACTGAGCACATGGAAGTCGAATCAGCAACCTCACCGTACAAACGCTCCTCATACAGCATTTTCTCAGTATGCAAGATGAAGGCAGATTCACCACTGACAGCCATGTACACGAGCCATGCTTCAGCTGATGGTGCACTTTTCCACCATCTCTACGCTCTCCGCCTCTTACCGCAATCGTACATTTCTTTGTCTACCATAACGGCTTAAGCAGCATCACATCCCCCTCTGTACTGTGCATGCTGGAAACCTGGGAACGACCATCAACTAAGACAGCAACCGGCCTAGGACGCATGGAGGTAACATGCATAGGCCTACACAACTTAACTTTGCATAATTAACTTCAACCCTTAATGAGCTACTATCATTAAGGGTTGAAGTTAGCTAACAATCTATTCGTTTTATTAACAGTCTATTTGCTAACAGTCTATTCGTTCGCCAAGCCTTTTAATTAAACATCATTGGCAGCGAATGTCTACATGGAGACTTAATGTTGCAAGAATGGTACGGGTGGCCCAATGCTCTTGGCAGAACGATGGATGGCGTCAGGCATGTGACTGCCTAACGAATTTTTTGAGTGAACTGATGACAGAAAAATTCGTACGGTATTTGATTGCTTTCTGACATTAACGGCCAGTATCTCACATGTTATGAGGCAAATAATTCGAACCGAATTTGGACATTAGGATTTCATTCTGCAGTCTGACGCGGTTCTGAGCAAACATAGTCTAATTTAGCTGCAGATTACTATGGCGATGTACCATTGTGTAGTCACGTGAACATACTAGCAGTGTAAATTGTAAGTTCTTGTAGTCAGAGCCCAGCTTGGAGCAAGCGTAGATTACATAGACAGTTTCTGGCGTGAAACACTACAGTCTAAGAACTGTACTACGAACTGCAATAATGTGGCACTATTGTAGTACTAAGAACTGTAGTTATTTGTGCAGCCGGAGGGTTGGTTCACGTGAAACAGGAATTATACATTAATTGCAAAAGGTTTTCTTTGGCTTCGCCATTAAATTGGTTTAACTACACAACAAATCTATTTTTCCTTCTTCAAGACGTTGAGGTGGTAGCGAAACGATATGTAGCTAGGAGGAATATCTTAGGGGACTCCATCCAGGCAGGCAAGGCTTTGGAAGCCGAACTTTGCTTATTGATGCAGTTAGGAAAATGGATCCCACACCAGTTTGTATTCAATGTGATTTGAACGGCTGTTTTGTGGATGCCATTTTCGGCCGCCATCTTGGAATTTTACCCAAATTGTCTAAAACCACGTATGTACGCCATTCGGCCAAAAATTCTAAGAAAATTCCTATTAACTTTCGTTCGAATTGGCCCAAGCAGTCCCAAATTATCATGTTAAATTGGGGCCGAAATTAGTTTTAGGCGTCCTTTGGGTGCATCTCCACCCCCCCCCCCCCCCCCCAAGAAGGACATTTATCCTAAAACACGTACATGCTTCATTTGGTTGAAAGTAGCCTTCCTTCTTGCTCTCTGAGGCATCATTGCATTCAATAGGTCGGCGTTAGGATACAAAGGACCGAAGCAGATGGGATTAAAGTTCCATGTCTCGATGGAGACTAGCTCTGGTTACGGTCTTGAAGTCAACATACCTCCATCTAACTAAACCGAATTAACCATGGAAGAAGGAATAAAATGAACCAACGAGCTGAAAGGACAACCTGGTCTGAACGACTACGTGTGGGAATCAGAATTTGGCGTAGGATGCATGTAAAATAGTCTCAGGAATACAGCAGAATAGCTTCTAGCTGATACATTTTAAAAGAGATGTATAGTAAGGGACTTAAAAACAACGTTAAGTGAATATAACTTGATAAAAATATAGATGCAAATCTATTTACGTTGCCTTCGAACCCACGACCTTTGAAACCAAAAGATGAGGTCCTACACTGAGCCATAGGCTCATAGGCTGTGTCAATATACCGCAGCGGTAGGACTTCGGCCTTTGGTTTCAGATGTTGTGGGTTCGATTCCCCGCTCAGGCAGTCTGACAGCCTATGCGATGTCCAAAAAGGCAACATAAGTAGATTTGCATCTGTATTTATTTGAACCATTCTGAGCCGAATGGCTTTCCGTCATGTTAAAATATAACTTTATGGTTGTACGTCATGTGGAGTGTCGAGAAAAATTGATGTGTATTAACACGCTGGTGTTAGTAAGGGTCAGCCTAGGGTCTCTGTGTTAAACTCTCAACTTTGAGAGCTCATAACTCCGTCAAAAGTAAACATTTTAAAACCAAATTTGGAATCTAGCCTCGACTACTAAGGCCAGTCTACAGTCCAAAAATTTTGAAAATCGGCCGAGCCAAATCGGAGATCCAAAGAGGAGCCATATAGACAACTTTTTATTCTGCTTGGTGGTGTTGTTCTGGGGATGTATACCTTTCGTCTGTCCTCTCTACAGGTCAAACTTCACCACGTATAATCAAAGGAATAGGGTCAAATCATAGCTTCTTAGGTGGGCATGTGCCTTTTCAGGGTTATTTTAGTGTAACTGAAATATTTATTCATAAATAAAGGCATCACGTTCTAACTGAAACAATGTTATTTTGCTAATTAAAAAAACAAATTCTCCTTACTTTAACCATATTCTCCTAATGAACAATAGGGAGCATTCACAAATTACATAACACTTTTTCTAGTTTCTAATTGCCGGCACGAAGAAATCTACTACCTGTAAATTTCTGCATTCAGTTCCTGCAATGCTTTTCTCTCTCTTGAAGTTTTTTCTCTGTCGTGATACGGCCAGCTGCGCAACTAGCTGCCCTTCTATAAAAGCTTTCGGCCCAGACCGGCTGCCATCTCTTTTCCTCAAGCTCTCGTCCATGACGGTCGCTTCTCTCGCTCGCTCCACAAGTCATGCTCCTTCACCCGAAAGAAGATCCTTCGCCGAAAGAAAGTCCTTCGCCGAAAGAAGTTCCTTCGTTTGTTAGAAGATTCTTTGCCCAGAAGAAGATCCTTCGTTCAAAAGAAGATCCTTCGCTTGAACGATGATCCTTCGCCCGAATGATTCAAGACGGTGTTTAATCATCCTTCGTTCCTTCGCCGTCGATCCTTCGCGAAAGCACAAGAAGGACAGGATGCATCCACGCAATCAGTGACACTCTGCCGTCAAGACCAGCATTACGAAATGGCTGAATACCATCCTCTACACTTTTCGTCCTTGCCCAC
>JAHWFP010198834.1:14716-25311 GCA_023313725.1 Lithobius niger | reverse complement strand
AAATAAATTGTCGCTTACAGTTGGAGATTCGAAGAGATTTGTATAGACTACGAGACATTATTAATGATGAACAATATTTGTTCTTTATTATTAGCCTATTTCCAGTATGTAAACGAACAAAAATACTTTAACTTTGAAGTGAGTTCTATTAGATGTTATTTACACGTGAAGTATAGAGTATTGTTCAAAATAAATTGTTCCTTGCAGATGGATATTCGAAGAGACTTGCATAGAATAAGAGACATCATTAATGATGAATAGTATTTGTTTTGTTTTGAATTCTGTTTTATCTTTATTTTTTAATGTATTGTTCTGTATGTGCTGACGAGTATTGACGTGCGTAGAATAAACTTCCGGTGGATGATAATAAAAAAATAACCAAAAATTTGTTCATGAAGAGTTGTTTTCCCCTTTTTCCTTTATTTCGTTTTTGATTCGAGTTGTGCCTCATCAGCTTGCAGGCTCATTTTTTAATGGAGGAGGACGGAATTTGATTGTTGTGTTGAAAAAAATTATACGATGGTAAAATAGTGGAATGTTCCGGTTGGAAGGGAGTTGTAGAATGGAAGAATATAAATGTTAGTTTACCTTCTTTAGTATAAAGTGACGTCACTTCCTTCTTTAGTCCTTCAATTGTCGTTATTTTAGAAAGACGTAATCGTGGATAGATGGCAAAGATACATCAATGTTGTTAGAAAACCCGCATTATCCACAATCATGGTGTTGACTTCTCACATTCGATTTTTCCGTATTGATACTGATTTGAAGACAGTCACCATCAGCGTTTTGAAGAAGTTAACTAATTTTTATTTAACGAAACTACAATTTTAACTGAAAAAATGAAGAAAGTTTCATACTGTCCGGTTTTGGTTCATGCAATCTGCTGGTGTCTAATCACAATTGGATAAAAATGGAATGTACATTGACTTAACATTTGAATAATTCGAAAAACTCATCCGAGTCCTATACTTAAACTGAAAATGAATGATTTTCTGAGAAATAAAACACTTTTCTATTTTCAATCTTGTTCGTTGTTTTTGTGTTATCTTGTTATATTTCTTGTTTGTTTGCGCTTGTTTATCTTCAGTGTTCGTGAAAAAGAAAAAAGAACAGGTTGGACTCTGCAGTGCGTGACCAGGCGGAGGCAATATAAATGACTAAGAGTTTATAGAGAAGCTGATGGTAACCAATGCCACCTGTTGGCGCAGAAACAAAGCATTACGATTGACGTAGAGGGTTGTTTTTGAAATAATAAATGAAATTACACATGAGAAACATAACTTTACTGGTTGTGGAGGTATGATGTTTACAGTCCTCGATTAAAGGTACAAATCCTTTATTTATTCTGAAAGGAATCTATTTCCTACTGTAAACAGTTAATTGAGCCTGATATTTGAGGCTAGTAGCCCCGAGCACAATATTTTAAATTGACGACATATCATATCGTGTTTTGAGTTGAATTGAAATCGCTACAACATATTGGTGGTAAGGATGTTGTGGTGTCCACCTTGGATGACGTCACAATCCTTGGTGGATATTTGGGAGTGTCAAATATTAAAGATCGCCGATTTGAGGTGTAGCAGATTGGAGGCCGCCATTTGGGGGGGGGGGGGTCCAAGTATCTTGGATGGCATCACAGATGGACACCACCATATTTATTGCCCATAATGTATCAGACTGGATGTAATGTCATTCCAGATGGCGTACGACCTACTTTAGGGGTAAGGCGTAATATGTTTTTACTAATAACAGGAATACCATAAAAACAAGCACAGCAGCTTGGTCTGAATACTCTTCTGTGCTGTAATTTTGTTATGGACATCATCACATTATTATGCCACCGTGCACCATATTTTGGCCCTGTCTTTGTAGTTGCAGTTGCATTAATGAGCCGTAATTTTGAAAGCTACATTTTGCAATGTTTAATGAGAAAATAATTTTTATTTCAAAAATTGCGATTTTCATGTAAAATAGGATTGATGGGATACGTGAATTCCTGAAAAACCGCTGAACACCATCTCCCTTAATCTTCTTTCATAAGGCACAGATATATCTTTTCGGTTTATTTATTTAACTTATTTAACTTTATTAACTTTATTTAACTTACTTATTTCTATGCTTACAGCCATGACCAATTGGGAACATCACCACTCCTTATTGAGTGGTGACAATGCAGAGCCTAACAATGCAGAGCCTAACAATGCAGAGCCTAACAACGCAGAGCCTAACAACGCAGAGCCTAACAACGCAGAGCCTAACAACGCAGAGCCTAACAATGAAGAGTTTGACAATTGAGCGCATGAAGTGGGCAGCGAGGGACTGTGACTAATGGTTTGTGCTGTCGGTTATCTGGTGCTCAGGAGACTTTGGCAGCGCAGAAGGGACATTGGGTTGCAGGGACAGCGGCAGTGACAGAATGGGCGGACGGACCTCCGGAAGAACAGGTGGGCTTCGCAACATATAATCCAGGTCAGGAAGGCGCTCCGCACGACCTCGCCTGGATTAAAAGGCTTTACAGAGAGTGCCTTTTACAGAGAGTACCTTTTATCTGCAACCAGGTGAGCCGCCCCTACTTCCTGCAGATCTTAGGGATGGGGTTGGGGTTTGCAGATCTGCGCCATATAGCTGGCATGGGCTAGATTTGCGCCAACAATGTATTCCGAGTGCAATTTGCTGATCGGGAAGCCAAGATGATGGTGAAAAAGGTAGGCGGCAAGCTGGTTAGTGGTCACCAGGATGTTGTGTATGATCTTCATGACCGTTCCTTAAGACTCAAACTACACTGGTTGCCATTAGATGTGCCAGATGGGGAAATTGTGAAGTCATTGGTGTCGTATGAGGAAGTGGTGGGCCTTTCACATGAGTTTCATTTGATGGATGGGTTCCGCATTGCCGCATGGGCAATCCAGTGCAGCGTTCTCCAGGTAAAGGATATGGTGGTGGTCGACGATATTCCAGATGTGGTTGGGGTGTTGGGTATTGCCGGTTTGTAGGCAATATCTGACAGGCCACTGCGCTGCCTAAGGTGCGGACAATGTGGGCACGCGTGGTATTTCTGTGCTGCTGAGCGCTGCAAAGATTGTAGGGCAGCCATGCCGCGTGAAGCGCTTTGTGGTCACCCGGTCCCACCCATGATTCCAATGTGGCTTCTAGGCACAAGGGTTCGGCGGTGACGTCGGCGATGGCCAGTTCTCCACCGCTTCCAAAGATCACTGCGGTTGAGCAGAACTGGTTTTCTCCATTATCCAGGGGTGACGAGCCAGTGGATGTGCAGCCTATACTTGCCGTTGAAGCGAGTGGTGGTGTTATGGAAAGTACTGCACCAGTTTTAGTGTTAATGGAGTGCGGCGCCTCAGAGAAAGTTGGTCTGGGAAATGGGTTGGTGACAGTGTGGTTTTGGCGAGTCCCCTTCACGGCAACAGTGTTTCTGTGTGTGCAGTGTTGGCCTGTTCTAGAGGCGACCAGTGTGAGTGCTGATCCCAGTTGAATGACCAGCTAATCCAGCGAGAGTGACATATCGATGTCTGGAGAGTTGTTTGGAGTAAAACGCCCAGTGAGTCGGGCAATGTGGTCAGCAATGGTAACCCAAGTAACTCTAATAGTTGTAAGTCTAATTCTAATTCTGTTTCTGATTCTAGTACTTTAGGTAGGGAAAATGAATTGTTGAATAATAACTATAATAATAAGTTAGTTTCAACCACGTAACGGTGGTAGGAAAACGGAAAGGCGGTGAGCCACTGACACCGTAACCTAGATTGAGTGTTTAAGAAAGGGCAGGAGATTCTCAGATGCCAGCAAATGACAGAACCCTTGCACTGTGGACAGGTTTACAGCATGCTTCCTACAGCATTCCAAATATGAACCACCCGAACTGAGAAAAAATTTTGGTGAGTATTGTGAATAGAAACCTGTCTAACAAGCTTCCATTGGTGGTGACCCCTAAATACAAATTTGTCCCGGGGCCAAATCAAAGAATGGGAGGCTCACAGCAGTGAGACCATGCAAAATCTTAAATGTTAAAACGAGATCAAATGTTAAAACGAGATATGTCTCAATTCCAGTAGTTCCAGGTCAGCTTGATTAAGTAGTTCCGAGAAGCTCAAATATCGCATGCCTGGAAGACACTTTGTAAATTTGCGCTGAACAGCCTCAAGAGAACAATATCCCCCACAAGATGCGGCGACCACATTGGGGTTGCATACTTTAAGAGTGGTCTTACAAAAGCCTTGAAGGCCCAAGATTTTGAGCGTTCCGGCAGCCCCGTAACAGTTGCTATCCTACCGTAACCAGTTCTTTTCGCGATACGTACATCGAAAGTGAGGGGAGCTGAAAATAAGTCCGAAGATATTGAAGTTTTGGGCTCCATAGTCGAAATTGTAGGGCTGACAGAAAGTAGGCTTCTGGCTTGTGTCCCTGTTATGAATGGTTTAGTCGGGGTTGGGGAACCCAGCCATCGGGCGTGAGGATATATGTTAGGGATTGGATTCTGTCAGAGGAATTGACACTTGTGTGGTCAGGGTGCGGGGTGGGTCACTGTGGGGGTACTTCACATTACTGGAAGTCTCTCCCGGCCGGAGTGGGTGGGGTGAATCGGGTCGCTTCCTGGACCGGGGTGACAGATGGTTCTGGGGGCAATGTGCGTTGCGACACCCGGGGTCGTATTATTGTCGGTTCTCTGGACTGTCTCTCTCAAACGTTCGTCAGAAAATATGGCAGGGCGATTCAAGAATCAGTCCTGGACTTGTTTCGGTGCACCAGTGGTCTGGCCAAGCAGTTCTCTTTTGAGGTTTCAACGGCTGTATGGGGACCTGACCATTTTCCTGTGGCATTGTCGTGGAAGGTAGGATGGGGTAGGGTCCTTGATCGGCCGGTCTGTCTGGCTATTAAATCTGGTGATTTTCCCCTTGGGTGGAAAAACGGGCCGGGGAGATGGGGAAAATTCGCCATTTTGGAGCAAGTAGATGCAGGAAACAGGCTCCTGGTCCCACACCTTTGTCCTGGCATTTAGAGACAGGCGTCGTGCCTGTTAGCGGTTTCAGTGTGAACAAATGTGGCTAGAATATGTAGGCATTGCCCAGGAACCTAGGTTCCATCTACGTAGGGAAAAGTTGTAATTTGGGGCTAGACTCTGTGAGTCAGTGTCCCAGGGGTTGTGTATCTCTCGGGTTTGGGCCTTCATACATATCCAGGATGGCCGGTCCATTGTCGCTTGGGTGTTCGGTTAAGCAGGTGAGGTCCTTCAGAAATCGAGTATGGCGGAGGCTTTCAATGCTAATTTTGCTGAGGTTTTCAATTTTCCGAATGGTCCCTGCCCCCGCCTGCGCGGCTCTGGATTTCTGTCGTTCGGATAGTGCAGCAAGGATTGATAGTTTCATACAGTGATCTCCAGATTCTTGAGGAGGGTGGTCACAAAGCATTGCTCGAGTTCTACCAAAGTCGTTCCGTCGGAGCCTCAGTGCCGTACTCTTGGATGTTCTCTGTCCTGACTCCTGTGCTTGGTAAGGCATGGTGCATATGGAGGTCACGAGTTACAGGCCCATAGCACTCCTGTTGTGTGTGCGCAAGGTGTATGAGGGGATGCTTGTCAACAAGTTGGTCTGGCAGGTGGAAGGGTCCGGAAATCTGTTAGGTGCCCAATTTGGCTTCCGAAAGCATTGGGGTGCCCAGAATATGATGCTGTATCTTGAGTCCAGCATCTGGGAGGCCTGGGTTAATGACTGTTTTGTGGTGGCCGTGTTTTAAGACAATAAGGCGGCCTACGACATGATCGACGTGCCGTGGGTTGGCACTCGCTCGGTTGTTTGGGTGTCAGCAGGAAGGTAAAGGTAGCTGTCCTGGAATTGCTTGGTAAGCTTTGCCACCAGGATTGTGGTTGCCTTGTCTGGTATGAGGTCCACTGACAGGAATCTGCCTCGGCAATTGCTTGAGCTCGATGCTCTCCAATACGATGTTAACCAGGGTCATTGTGAAAATTACCAAGTCTTCACTTAAGAGACTTGAAACTGGTGAAGGTAGGGTGAGAGACGTACTTATGGTTTTCTCTTCCGTCGTTGGTATTACGACATTTAATCTCTTGCATTTGTTTTCGATCGTCTTACAGAAAATGCTGGTATTCATAAGTTTGTGGAGGTTTTTATCAAAATCATTAGCAGCGCCTTGCCGTTTCTCTTTATTAAACTTGATGTAAGGTTTCAGCCAAGGTTCTGGCTTTCTGTAATACTTGAAAACCATGCCGAGAGTGAGGTTGTATTTCAAATTCCTGTAGGCACCACATACTTTGTTTGTAAGCGGAGATTCGTGGTAAAGCCTTTGCTTAACGAAAATTATACATACTAGGACGTAGTGTGAATGCCCTGAAATACGTTTCCACAATGAAAGGTACGTATTCCAAGACATTTCCGCAATAAAACTTGTTCATCCCGGGACAAGCCCTCAAAAGACACAATGAGACAAAAGCAAATTTGTTGTGTCTTTGGTAAACAAATTTTTTTTAACGTAACTCAGTTTTTGTTTCAGCAACTTTATTCCGTTTGGTTTTAAAATAGTTCAAGAATATTCTTACGTTCACAACAGCTATTTATTTTGTTCAGAATTTACTTCAACTAAATGTTTGGTTACCATAACATAATTTTGAAATTTGTCACCATCGAGTGTAGTTTTAGTGAATACTACCTTCACGTTTGTTGTGGTTGTTCGAAACTATTGTGTGCGTGGTGTATCTTGAGTCCTTCAAGTATTTTGTGAGCGGCTACGTCTTCCTGGAGGGGATGGCTTTAATCGATGGCCGCCATTGTTTTTGTAACCATCTTGGATATCAACAAGGCACTCTGCTACTGAAAACGTTCAATCGATTATCTGTGTTCGTGCTGCAGAGAACTCAAGACAGGCCGTGGACACTATAAGACGGTCACAACAAGTGACTGAGGCAAAATTCATAATTATGTTGCAGTAACCAAACATTTGGACTAGAGCTACGAATGGTGGACCTTTACTGTATTTATTAAATTACAGCAACTTTAAGTTTAACGGATGATACCTTTACTAAACAAACAATAATTGTCGCTAATTATCTTAATAATTATTATGTTTCTTCTTTTGTAACATTACATCCAATAATTAATTTTTTAAAAAGCTACACAATTGAATTCAAAAACCAGTTCTAAAACATTTAAAGATTAAAAGAAAGTGCATTTATTAGGTTTTGAACATTAACTCGCCAAGGCATTTTTTTCTTTTGGTATTTCATCAGCAAATATTTTTAACAAGCCAAAAATCAAACTGTATCCTTTTTCCAAATTCCTGTATTTTTCTTTTTGCAGATTTTTTTTTTTCTGGTTTTTCTGCTAGTGGATTACATCATATCAAAAACCAAAACTGGTAAAAAGGACCGTCAAGTTCCGAATGGTTCAGCCCTTCAAAGGAGTGATATCGGCACACCAAAACATTCGCCAAGTTAATCGCACCACTAAATAGTTCGAAGGTTAAATGAAATCTTGAACATTGCTACTTTCGGTAGCAATGTTCTAGTTTTCATTTAATGTAAAGGTATTATTCGGTGCGATTAACTTGGCGAATGTTTTGGTATGTCACTCCTTTGAAGTGCCGAACCATTCGGAACTTGGCTGTCCTTTTTACCAGTTTTGGTTTTTGATATATACCACTTCTTTTTTTTTTTTAATTGTGTATTAAACACAACTCAACTATCCTGCAGACGTGTAATAAGTGCCACGTCAACGATAGCTTGACTGGCAATTTTCTAATATTTTAATTTCATATTTCACTCCTTCGAGAGGCCGAACCATTCTCAACTTAGTCGCTTCTTTATCAGGTTTTTTTATTATTTTTTTTTATTTAGTTCATATCACTTCTTTGTTAGGCCGAACCAACTTGGTGGCTTCTTTACCAGTTTTTGGCTTTATTTTGACACTTTGTTTTTCGTGAATCAGACGTAGACACATTTTCTTTGGCGAAGTTGTTTACATTTGTGACGACACACTAGTGTAAGTCTTGATACGCACGTCAGTATACACGTTGTCATTGCCCGAAGTTTGGCCATCCAATCAGAGACGATGCCGACAATACTAACAATGGTTATAACAATAATTTCGTACTTCTGCGCCCTCCCACGCCATTCCCGTTACACCCCCAGACTGTAAACCAGAAAAGGTATGCAGTTCGTATCGTACTGCAGCCCTTCGTCAAATTTCATAGCTCGAAGCCTTCCCGCTATCTCGGTATCGGTGAATAATTACCCTATGGGAATTAACATGGGGATGAGTGGACTAGAAGAAACTAGAAGAAACTAGTAAGGCATTTGCAACGTTATCGAGGGTCAAATTTTGCATTGAAAGCCACTTGGCTAAAATTCCTACACAAGTTAATTTTTGTCAGGTAGGTCATTGCTCTCTATTTCACCATAATTTATTATTATTTTTCCCCAAGAACCTGAAATGTGCCAAACTAAGCTTCAGGATATTAGACACTGAAGCTATGGCGTCGCGCTACAATGGTTTACAACCTTGACAATTGAATTGATGTGATGTTTCTTGCCTAACTTGGCGCGACACATTAGCGTGTGTCTAGATATTTGTTTTGCCTAAACCTTGCCCATTTTGGGGGCAATCCTCTGTCCCCTAGCGTAAGTTAGGTTAAGATAATAGGGTGAGTGTATGGCTTCAAGGGCCTTTAGAACTCAAATAAAATCAACCTGAACCTGAACCTGTCCCCTAAGAAAGCTTTTGTATTGTATTGTATTGTATTGTATTGTATTGTATTGTATTGTATTGTAGTGTAATATTCTGACGTAATCCACAGTACCCATTGTTATGCTCGGTATCAGCAGGTCTGAGCACTTTCCAGCGTACTATTGAAATTTCGAAAAGCAATCATCTGGCTAGGGGCGGGTTCTAATTTTTCATTTTCAACTTTTTCGATTTGTACGAAGTTCTGACGAATTAAGATTATTTTCGGCACATGAACCTCTTTTGGCAGTTGAGTTGCCAAAAGATCTTTCGTATTTACCTAATCCACCCAAAACCAAGAATAAGAGAAGCTGCCAAGTTTCTAAGAAAGGTCGGCCTTTGAAAGTAGTGATATCATTGCACCATGGCAAACACGTTTTCTCCGTCGTACGTGCCTATCGCCAAGCACAAATGACGCTAAAGGCATCAAATACGTGCCAACAAATCCAGTAATCTGCGACGCCGGTAAAAATGGATATAATGTACCCAAATGAACTAATCTAGGCATCTCACTGCAGCCCAACCCGTAACTGATTACATTAAATCCACCTCGCCATTGCGACATGGAGCTGGCTCCATTTTAGCCAGCGTGTTTACAAAAGGCCTTACGCTAGCCACAATGCCTGTGAAAAACAACAGCTGGTGTGCAGTATTTATTCTTTTTAATTCGTCAAGATTTCTCACTTTTTTTCTTTTTTGTTAATTTTTCATCTATCACTTCAGGTGGGCAACACTTGACAACGAGAGGTTCGAATATCCACACCAATCCACTCAAGACGCCGGAACCTCCTAGGAGGCTGAGGCATACCTTGTAAGAACCAAGTTCATCTCGCAGATATCCTAAAAGAAGAAAAAAAGATATTAAGCAAGTATTACATAAAATACCTGATCTCTTACTGCTATCTACCGATTTCATCGCCTCATCCCTCAGTTAATTAAATTTGAATTTATTTTAACGGTGGCCCTGGCCAAATGCCGCACGCCCCGATACATAATAATATAACACAACACAACACATCACTATAAAACCACCATTTACCCTAACCACCAATCCAACGAAACCTGATCCATGTTGCACAACTTTGGACACTCTTTCGGCTACAACTCTCCCAAAGACCATATTCACACAGATTCCTCCAGTATAACCACTTCACAAGGGCATCCGACACTCAATGACACGACTCGTCATTCCACAGGCTTCACGGAGAGCACACCTCCTCCATCTCTCCAGCATGATACATCACACACTGAGCACTGTGCATTGTACCTGATGTCACTGATGCGCACGGTCTTTTGCCTGCCCAGCTAGAGTATTGCAGAGGAAGCGCACGAAGCACTGGAAGCATCTCTCCAGCCTGATTCTTTCTGAAGGCAAACTAACGGGCAGCACGGAAGGCACAGCACAACACATCCACAGCCTCCTCTCCGGCGCAATGTATACACAGACGCTCGACGGTACAGGAAGCACAAGAAGCGCGTCGTTCTCTTCAGCATAATTTTTGCCTAACCCAGGCAAATGGAGAGGGTACTTCCGAAAACTTTGGCCTAAAGCGGTGTTGTTGTGGCCAGGAGGCTCTTGGCAGTTTAAGGGTCAAAGGGTTAAAGGATTTAGCGAGCGTTAACCGCACCAGGTCTACGAACAAACAAACAATAGCAACAATGGTCTCTTTTAACAATGGTGTTTTTAAAGGTCAATTACATCCATTTTGACATTCACGTGTTACTTTTGGACCACTTAAACAATAACTAAACACAAGAATTGCGGTAAGAATACGTTACGTACGTCCGATACAACAATATAATTACTGCAACACCAAAACACGAGACGGGGGCCACCATTGTTTTGCTGGAACG
>JAHWFP010198834.1:990-14316 GCA_023313725.1 Lithobius niger | reverse complement strand
CACTACAACTGTCGGTCAGGTAAGGCCGTCGGTCGCTTGAGCTCTCACACCCAATAGAGCTATCTCATTCGGCTTCGTGTCGAAATCGATGGCTACCATCTGTCGGCATTAATTTCTGCGCGTTCCAGCAAAACAATGGCGGCCCCGTCTCGTGTTTTGGTGTTGCAGTAATTATATTGTTGTATCGGACGTACGTAACGTATTCTTACCGCAATTCTTGTGTTTAGTTATTGTTTAAGTGGTCCAAAATTATCACGTGCATGTTAAAATGGATGAAATTGCTCTTTAATGCTCTAACTACGGGCTATACTATAGAAAGAAGAATCTCTCAGCCCTTATGAAGTGGAGATGAGAGATCTTCTCAACAATGTTCTAACGAAAATTGACACAACATTGCATTAATTTGTAAATCAGTTAACTGACTGATACCAACACCAAAACTGGTAAAAGGGGCCGCCAAGTTCCGAATGGTTCGGCCCTTCAAAGGAGTGATAACAACACACACCAAAACATTCGCCAACTTAATCTCACCGAATAATACTTTTGACGTTAAATGAAAACTTGAACATTGCTACCGAAAGTAACAATGTTCTAGTTTTCATTTAACCTTCGAACTATTTAGTGGTGCGATTAACTTGGCGAATGTTTTGGTGTGTTGATATTACTCCCTTGAATGGCCGAACCATTCGGAACTTGGCGGCCCCTTTTACCAGATTTGGTTTTTGATATGATTTGTAAATCAGTTAAATGACTGAAGTTTTTACTGAATTACGGTGCTGGAGCAAAGACGGACTTCTTTCAATGCTACAGACAAACTAATTAGTCACTTTTTTTGTGTGTGGAGTAAGCCAGTAATTAAAATTCAACAACAAAAACTATTTAAATCCAAGCTTTCTTCTCAGGCTGAAGTCAGAAGAATAAATCTTACGACTAGTCTAGGAGCTAGTAAAGATGTTCTGTAGGACTTTCGACAGCCAGAAGTTTTATTGGTTTTGACATATTCTGCCATGTACAAGATTTAAAAAGAAATTGGTGTCATGTTTGAATAGTGGTCATTTTCTGAGAAATTGTCACCATCTTGGATTTTCCCCAAATAATTTTTTTTTATTTTTTTAAGCACAATGTAGGGATGATGTATACCATTTTATACTTTTTTTCAGCTACACTGAATTCAAAAACAAAACAAAAATAATCCTAGTGGCCATTGTGATTGTGAGGCCAGTGTGAATAACTGGCCGCCATCTTGGATTTTCCCATAATATGTTCGGAGAAATATTTGCGGTGCAGTATAGTGTTGATGTAGGAACACTGAATTCAAAAACGGCAACGAAAATGGTCTAAAATCATAAAACGTGATCCTTTAAACAATTTTGTTTGATAATTACACTGCAATCAATTAGTAGTTTAATGACGAATTTACATAAGAAGAACACCATAAGAAAATAGGTACAAACACAAATTTGTTAGCTTTTGTTTCGACTTAAACATAGGTTCATTTCTTTACATTTGCAAAACGGATAGCAAGGTATATTTTCAACTCTGCAAGGAGAAACTGCAGCTCTTGCGCATTTCTGACAGGTACAGGGAGCTGAATTCAGGAGGTTGTGAATTACGAGGTTGCAAATGTTCCGGTGTTACGATGGCCATAAAAGTATCACCTTCTTCTTTGTAGCCGTATTCTAGAGGTCCAGTGAGGATTTATTTCCTAGCAAATATTTCCATGAGTAGCATTAAATGTAGACTCGCATTATATGAAAGTGCATTGTCGATGAAGGGGGGGGGGACACCCCAGGGGCTCCCTTTGGGTGTACTTAGATTTTGTAAAGTCACCGGTCGATTGGCCCAGCAGTGATACCAGCCCAGCAGGACTGGGTTGTTTTTTTTCTGTTTCCCAATGGTCCTGAGTGATAGTCTGGTGCCTAACATGCTGTGAATTGGCACTCTTGTATAGGTTTAGTTTTAGTCTTCTGTGCAGCCGTACCGACTGAGAAGACTATTGCAACGACTTTATCTGTCCGTCCGTCGCTTTTTTCAACTTCGCAACGGTACCAGATAGAGACGACCACGGTTTACAACGTTGGATTCAGTGTCAAAAGTTAGTTAAATAACATGGCGAATGAAAACATCGTTACCTCCTTATAGCTAATAGACTTCTTCGACGTAACTAAATTAAATAATAACATTTCATCGTCGAATTGAAATCCTAAGGATTTGTGTTAACGCAGCCGTAAAAACAAAAAAGATTTTAGCTTCGTTTAAAAGAGTCTTTTCGCATTGTTGCGTGAATGAATAGGCTTACGGTCGAACGAAATTCTCCATGAAGCCTAGCTACTACTTACGAAACTAAAACTGACGTAAAATAAATTAGGCCTAAAAATGAAAATTAAGTCTAAAGTCACGTTACCATGGCAACGTCAAGTTGCTACGAGTCGCTACTGGCTTTCTCAACAACGTCTCTCCTGTCCCTTCCCTATACTACCACTGATCTATATAGGCTACGTTGCACATTACGTTGTAACACTGTAACTGTGTGCCCGGAGCCATACCGTGTTGCAAAAATGAATAGGCTTACTGTATACAATCCAAATCTCCGTTAGTTGCTACTTAAGAAATTAAAGTTGTAAATTAGGCCTAAACACTGACAATTACGCCTAAAATGTAAAATTAGCTTAAAAGCTAACACATTTTTAACGAGCAATTCTGATGGTTACTGCTTTTAGATTATATAATAGAGATAGCTGTTGCAATGCGTGATCGATAAGCGTGCCTCACTATTGGTAGTGTAGTGGCAGACCTGTACAGAAGACCTGATGCGACTAGGTAGTCGCTGCAGCCGCTTATTTTATTTGTGTTTTTAGTCATAGAGAGAGTGCTTGAAATGTAGTCCACTAGGCTCTAGTAAATAAATCTTATCCAATCCACAGTTGAGAAAAGTGCCTTGCCTTCACTTTGTTGTATTGTACACATCGCACCTCACCACTGTGTTGTTTTCATGAACCCAATGCTTTACAGGTACACTTCTCTTCATTATTTTCTTATTTCATCATCAAGAGGAGTAATCCTAAAGTTTTCTAAAAGTTCTCCTGATGAAACAACCAAAGGTTTCGTCCCCATCTGACTTATTGTATCACAACTCGTTACGCTGTGTACTGCAGGTAGAATAGATCTGAGAATGTCATTCATGTTCTAATTATGTGTAGTGGTATGTAGCGGACTGATGCTGAGTGTCCTTAGTTATCCACAATCCCTTAAGTCCACTCTTCTGAAAGCTTTTTAAGAGACCAAAACATCTGTGTCGGCTCGGGCAATCATGACTCCTTTAACGGCATCCTTGACTCACTGTTTTTTATGTGTTTCACGATCTTATCAGCTTCTTCACAGTCACAATGAACGTATCATGGCAGAAAACTTACACAATTCCCCATCTATACCAATACATCTTAATGCCGTCCTTGTGGCCTCCTCCCAGATACAAAGGTGTTGAGTGGTTTCCCTGATTAACTGAGCCAGCCATTCAGTGAGCAGATTCTGGAAACGTGTTTTATTCTTACTTCGTGTCTTGTTCTTGAACCCAGAAGGCTTCTATGTTAACAGGAAAGGTGTGCTTCGATTGTTTGGAGCAACATCAATAGGCTCAATTTTTCTTCGCTTGAAACATTCTTCTTCTTTTTCTTGCAGTACATAGCATAACTGCTTGTGATACAACAAGTAAGATTGAGACAAAACTTACGGCACCGAAAATTGCTGATAACTTTTAGAAATCAGAAGAACTTTTAGAAAACTTTGGGGTGACTCCTCTTGTAGGGCCTACGTGAATTGAGAAAAAAAATGCAGCGAGGTTTATCTGTAAAGCATTGGGTTCAAAAAAACGATGAGGTGCGATTGGAACAACACTACAAATCAAAAGCAAGAAACTTTTCTCAACTGCGAGAGTTGAGCTGAATTTTTAAATTAAACTTAAAGGCCTCCAAGCAATCCACTCACAATCTACTTGCAATCTACTTACAAACTATTGTGTGAGCAGAGTATCTTGAGTCCTGCACGTATTTTGTGAGCAGCTATGTCGTCCTGGATGAGGTGGCTTTAATCGATGGCCGCCATTGTTTCTGTAACCATCTTGGATATCAACAAGGCACTCTGCTACTGAAAACGTACAATCGATTATCTGTGTTCGTTCTGCGGAGAACTCAAGATAGGCCGCGGACACTATAACAAACTTGAATCGACTGAACCGCCAACCATGAACAAACCAACTTCTTAGCTATGTCCTGGCCTTCATCAACAATTAACTTTCATAAAATGGAGCCTACCTTCAATGCTACTCATGGAAATGTTTTCTAGGAAATAAATCCCTACGTGACGCTCTAGAATATGGCAACAAATAAGAAGATGGGACTTTATACCCATCGAAACACTGGAACATTTTCAACCTTGTGACATCGCAACTTCCCTGTACCTGTCAGAAATGCAGTTTATAGCTACATTTTGTCCTAGCAGAGTTGAAAAGATATTTTGCTACCAATTTTGAAAATGTAAAGGAATGACCAATGTGGAAAGTTAAAACAAAAGCTATTAAATTTGCGTTTGTCACCTTTTATTTTGTAGTATTTCTTATGTTTAAATTCGTCCATTAAACCACTAATTGATTGCAGTGTAATTTTTAAACAAAACTGTGAAAAGCATCGCGTTTTATTATTTTAGACCATTTTCGTTGAGGTTTTTTAATTCAGCGTACCTAAAAACATGTACAATGATACACATCAACGCTATACTGCACCTCAAATATTTATCCGAACGTATTATGGGAAAATCCACGGAGGCGACCGTTTATTCACACTGGCTTCACAATCACAATGGCCATTCCTAGAATTATTTGCTTTTGTTTTTGAACTCAGCATAGATGAAAACGGATAAAATGGTATACATTTTCCCTACATTTTATTTTAAATGAATATTTAACAATTATTCTGGGAATCGAAGATGCCGGCCATTTCTCAGAAAATTACCACTATTCAGAACATGTGACCTTTTGTTTTTTTTATCTTGTTTACGGCAGAATGTGTCAAAGCCAACAAAACCTTTGGCTCTCGAAAGTCCTACAGAACTTCTCTAGCTTCTCCATTAGACACGTCTGGTAACAATTATTGTTGGTGGATGGGTCTCATCCTACCGGACGAAGGTTGCCTCACAACCACGCTACTTGTTCCTCAACTTAAGATTACCAGGGAAGCCTAATGGTTCCCATGCTGACGTGACCGTCTATCATGTTTACCATTATTTAAAATTTATTTGTTAAATGAAGAGCTGTTCAATTTGAATTAAAAATAAATTCCCATTAGAAATCTTCCGTCAGTCTGGTAACTATGGTTGGCGGGGAGCTCTCACCCTACCCGATGAAGGTTGCCTCCCAAACATATGCCCGTTGTTTCTCAACTTCAGATTACCAGGGATGCCTATTGTTAGCCATGCTGACACGACTGCCTGTCCTATTTTTCATTATTTTTAATTTAATGGTTAAATCTGGAGCTTTTCATTTGAATGAAACCTAAACCAAAATTATTACAGATTGAATGTAAGTTTATTTATCAGTAATGTGGTTCGTCGTCTTGTAATTAAATGTTTATTGTTGCACCGCGTCACTAGTCAAGATTCGCAGGCCTCAGATCAGAAAATATTTATTGGGGCCTCAGCCCTAGGCCATGCGCCCACCCTAAAAATAATTACAAACAAACAACGCACAAACAACGCCCAACGCACAAACAATAAACTACTCAACAATGAATAACCCGGTTTGCCTACAGAGCAGCGTCAAGTGACGTCATATTGGCTACGAGACACCATTTGGAGGTAATAGCTACAAGGTGCACTAGATTAAAATGTAACGGAAAACAACGGCACTTCTAGTCAAGACAGTGCTTTGAGAGCGGTTTCTTAGGCTTAAAAGAACGTTGTTTTCTCCAGCAACAAAAATCGCGCGTTATAGGCTTACGAAATCCAGTCTAATAGTATTGCCTTCAGTCAGACGATCTTCTTTTCGCCCTCCAGTGCTCCTTGCAGCTAACCCTGTTACTGACTCCACCATAGAGTTATACACAATAATACTACGTTATGTCACTGTCCTACAAGGGTTCTCTGCTAGTGTTTGTGTATCAGTTAGATGTTGGCGTTCGGCAACAATGTGGAAAAACTTTTGCTGTTTACCCGAGTGGTGAAGCCACGAGAGCAATAAAGCGTAAGTCTTATCGCATTGTTGCCGACCGCCATCGTCTAACATGTTTGTACAACGACGAGTTGAATGTTTAGTGAACGAGCCATTGTTGCAATAAATCAAAAGTGTTAGCGCATTGTTGCCGAACCATCGTCGAACATATTTGCACAACAATGATTTGCAATGTTAGTAACCGAGGCATTGTTGTGATAGTATAACGAGCCATTGTTGGTGGTAATGTTCTTTGCTTCAACTCCGTTTTTAAAACTCAATAACTGCAATAAATGCCTTACTTGTTTATTTTAATCAGTTTTAACTCTTTCCTTCGGTTCATCTTCAGCTGCAATAAATGTTTTATTTTGGAAAAATTGATACGTAAACATTGATATGTAAACATTGATACGTAAACATTGATACGTAAACATTGCTAGCGGTAGTAGATTTACTTATACAAGTAAGAACGAAAGGCCTTCATTTTCTTACTTTCGTAAGTAAGTACCCACGCCTTCGTTTTCTAAGCCTAGAATTCTTTTTTCTGTTTTAAAAATTAATAGTTATTAATTTAAAGTGTGAAACAGTTTAATAATGCTTTAGAAGCGATTTGGGTTACATACACATGGACAGCGATTGTATTTTTACTACTTAAGTGTACACCAAAAACCTTCGTTTTCTTACGTAAGTAAGAAACTCACGCTTAGCCTTGGTTCTTACTAGTGGTGAGACAACGGTTTCATTGTTGCAGCTGTGTGTCTTCATGATATAAATCAACTGCTGCAACAATCGTCCAACAATGAAAGAGTTGTACAAGGATTGTTACGTGGTTCCATTTACTTGTCAAATACATTGACTGTAAGGCACATTCATTGCAGCTAAATATCTTCCATGTAAAAGCAACAACTACCATGAAATCAATTACCTATTTAAATATTCAATGCCCACGGCGATTGCAGTACATATGGAAAAAATTGAGGATACCATTAAATCCAACATAACCCATTTTTCTGAACCTACTTCATTCCAGGGGGTACCATTTTACTCATTCATATGGAAAACATGGCGAGGACTATTTGGATTCAACCTACCATAATGCAATGCCATTATTCTCCAATTGCTGACAAATTCATTTTATTAGATTGCCACTCCGCTAAAGCTCAAAATAATGAACCTTTAAAAACAATTTACAACCACACACTCCTTTGTATTTGAGGTGACTGCTAGATGAAACGTCAGCAAACGCTTCCATCTTCTTATCAAGAGAGATAATCCAAATGTTCCGATGCTAACTTTCGGAATAGAGCAAACGCCCAGAAAATGGTGGCGCAAATGCATGTTACTTCCTGATAGTGAAACACAGTGGGATAAGACCTGACTTTATAAATCATGTGTAGCTTTCAGATAATTTTGACAAAAAAAAGATGATTTTTAAGGGGGCGTGAACTCCACAATTTGACATTCACGACCTTACACCATTTTAAGGGTAGGATGCTCTCTCCAACAGGGGATTTAATAACCCAATTTATGGTATCGTTTCAGACTGTCAACTTATGTCTGAGGTAGTGATGAAGCCATACCAAGATAATGCAACACTTGACTGGAGATAACAGGCAATTTCGTCTACTAAAAGGAACCATTTTCTTTTTAATATATAAGAGCTTCAGTATTGCTGGAATATGCTTAATCCTGCCTGATTTTGCGTTGAGGAAATAAACATGGATAAAAATGGAGAAAAAATAGCTCTGTAAATCTTATGAGACTCATAAAACCTAGAAAAATCAATTTAAGCAAACGCCTTTCCCTTCTTCAGTTTTTAAGGGCCACGTGAACAAAAACAACCAATGTATTTCGATACAGGGCACCTGAATGGGCCATCTGTGCCTGTGTATGTTCCTGAAAAGAAAATTAACGAGCATCTTATTCACACAGTCTCACAACTTACCTAGCAGTACGCCGGCAAGGGCATTTGACGCACCAATCACAAAGCGTGACAATCCATTTGCCATGTGAACCCGAACAGGACCCATAAGTTCAATTTCTACAATGTACTGCACCACAATGATCATGCCCAACCACAGGCCATACAAAACACTTCCTAGGACCAAGTGAGTATAAACTGATGAAAACTGAAACAGAAACACTGTCATACCCATGCACAGTGATATGCCAGCCATGGAATACTTCTTCGGCCAAGGAAATTTATCGAGTATCGATCCAATGGCTAAACGGACAAGGATATCGCCAATAGACGCCATGGAAAGTATGTACGCCACTTCTTTCTTGGTGATTTGTGGTTTGATTTCCACTTCCACAAAGTCTGGTAAAAGGACTAAAAAATAGGCTACGGTGATCATGGCGAAGGAGCGATTAAACAGCATGAGCAAGAAGTAGCCATCTTTGAAAAGTTTCAGATCTTGGCGAATTTCCTTTAGCACTCGAATCACTGCCGAATCCTTCTTTTCATTATCTTGTTTGCCATCTTGATGCAATCCATTCCGTTCATTACCCTCTTCTACACACGCATCCTTAGACTTCAAAGGAATGCATGAATCTTTCACATCATCATCTACATGAACATCTCTTGTTTCATCATCATAATCATCGTCCACGTGAACATCCTTTGTCTCATCATTAACATTCACTTGAACATATTTTATCTCACCATCACTGTCTTTGGTCTTTGATGTGTCTGTGCCATTAATTGAGAGTAGGTCCACTTTTCTTTTGGAATTTTTAATTGCCAATTCCAGGATCACAGATTTCGACTCCCGTTTAGTCGGGTACCAATCCGGCTGCCTAACCAGCATCGCCAAAGCGCAAGGATTGAGAGTCAACGCACCAGTAATCAACAAAACTCCGTGAAAATGGAACATTTCTAGTAACCAGTTAAATAGCATTGGGGAGACGAGACCATTTACCCCGGCTATGGCGTACATCATGCCCATAGCCAACGACCGACGCTTCTTGAAATACTGTCCAATGGTCAATGGGCTTGCTGCCATCACAAAGTTGGAGCCCAAGCCTGAAGGGATGCAGAAAAACAATTATTAACAGCACGCCTGCAATTGTAAAAATTGTAATGTAAAGAAATTGTGTTATTGTGTATTATTGTAGTATATGTATGCAAGATCTAACTAAAATATACATACGGCACAAGTGAAGTGGTGAAATATACGCACCAAGCAAATGAAAAACAAAACCATGTCGCATTTAATTTTTTGGGGATCTTGGATGTAGATTCAACTTCCCTACTCATTTTCTCAATCAAAAAATTCTAGCGGTTTACCTTGCATTCATCCACTGAAGGGATGACGAATACGTCCAGCATGCACCAACGTGTTACGAGTATCTTTAGTGGTTTAACCATGCATTATGAATACATTTAGCAGTTTACACTGCAAGCATCCTTCAGATATGAGTACACTTAGCATGAGTTTAATTTGCATGGATCCATAAGTTATGGGAACATAATATAACAGGGTTCAGGCAATTTTTTAATTCACAATTTCCCTGACATTTCCAGGTTTTCCCGGTGCATCCGACGGCAATTTCCAGGTGTTGACAAGACGTTTAGTTAGGAAAACAGGCAGCAGCTAAGGTTTTTATTAATATTTGTAAGAAAATAATCCAACATCCCAGAAAGTAGCTGTTTAGAGACTAGTCCAGACAGGACTAAACACATTTTCATCATATATATTGGTGCTATCCTAAAATTTTGTTTATTGAAGAAATGTCTAAAATACTGGAACATTTAACGCACAAATTAAAATATTTGCTTCTAGCCTAAGATTGAGCTGCTAATTCAATGGAACTTACAGATCAGACACAGAGGCATTTTTTTCAAATTTCCCTGTCTTTTCCCTGATTTTCCACAAATTTCTTGTTTTCCCTGAAGTTTCCCTGAAATTTTGGCTCTATTTTCAATTTCCCTGATATTTACAGGTTCTCCAGGTTTTTCAGGTTTTGTCTGAACCCTGTATAATGATTTAATTTGCGTGCAATCAAGTAATTAACCAATTTAGCAGTTTACCTTGCATATATACATGTATTTATTCATCTAGCAGTTCACCTTGCATGCATCCATGAGTTATAAATAAATCTAACTGATTACCTTGCATACATCCATAAGTAATGAGTAGCTGCCAGTATGCTGTAGTGAAGGATGACAGAATGAGGGAAAAGCTCATGAGTAAGCACCCAATACAAAGCATTATGCTATAATCGAATTTGGTCATAAGCTTACCAATCACTGGAGCTGAAAAGAAATTGTAAATTAGTTTTCATAGAAAATATTTGTTTAAAAAACAAACTAGATCTTACAGGAATGGAACCTTTCTAAGTTTATTGGCACCAACTTAAACGTAGCCGAGTATTTATTATTGAATACCAGGCCTGCTAAAAAAAAAGTTTGATATCGAATCGGAATAGACTTCTTGGACAGCTGACCACAGCCACCACTCACACCAAAGTCCGTCTTTACTAAAACACCACGACACGTAGACGATTGCTTTTCCTGCAATCATTGTTACCCAATGTGACCCACTGAATTGGCCAAAAATTTCACTTGAATGGCATGAAGACATAACAATTTTTAATTTTCAGCACTTGGTCTTGGTTACCCGTTAAAATCATACAATCACCACGAGGATGATAAGAAATGCATAGTAGGTGTACAATGCATAAAAGCCGTACTTACATTAAAAAGTGTATAATAAGTAAAAACTACAGCAAAATGGGAGCCACTCAATCAAGTGGCAGGAACCATGCCGCCATATTGGATGTAACGTCACACTCACCCATAGAACTCAAATCCCATTCGCAGGCAATTCATCGAATAAGTTCTTCCAATTGGTCGTAAAATTGTTAACCATGATCATGGCTCGGCCATGGTTTGTTGCAATCGAGTACCCCTCAAAATTTAATCTTAAATTTTCCACTGCTACTTGGTAAATGATTTGGGTGTTGTCACAGAATGCTGTGCTGGCTGGATTCAATACGCTTTACAACGTAATAGATCTGTATTCACTTAATAGTATATACAACATTTCTATTTCTAGAGAGGGTCGATTCGCCCAGACTAACGCTTGTGGGTAACAAAAATTTCGGATTCCCTGAGGTGCCAAACGAGTTGTAAAGGCTGGAATTGAGCATGGGGCCAGCCTGAATATTCTTTTTAGACCATTGTTCCTTATTTTCCGGGCCTCTTCCAGAAGATTCAAAAAATCCTTAACAGAGAGGGAGTGAGAGTCGTCTTCAAACCGTCATCAACCTTCGGAATTGTTACTCAGGTCAGGTCCGCCCCCCCCCCCCCCCCATGCTCAATGCCAGCCTTGAGCCAAGCGACATCTCAGATGTCACATCGGGCAATTCCAGATTTTTGATACCCACCATCCTTAATTTGGGCGAATCCATCTGTGATCAAACCATTGACAAGTTCAGAAATCAACTGGTAATCCAATTTGCAATTAATTTGGTGCACATTACTTTGACTATAGGAACAAATGAACATTTTTTTTCTCCTTTAGTTAATTCTCGTTATAAAATACATAGACACATCAAGTTTGATAACCGGCTAACAGGCTTACTGTGACGGGACGGTAGCGCCAAAATCTGGTCAGTGGAAGAATACTGTCCCACTGTGCTTAATAAAAACTATTTCTTTCCCAAATTTCCCTCTTTGTTTTCTTGCACAATGCTGAAAATTCATTGCTAACTGTGTCTGAAGAAAGATAAACAATTTATGTACCTTCGAACCAAAAACACGTTGACTGACTATATCCATCAAAGATGGCGGAACTTCACTCATGAAGCCCGAGTAGGTGAGGGATTTTCGCTTTATAGTGCGTCGACAGCCAGGTCATTAGTGCCAACCTCAGGTCACAGTGCAGTGGTTTGGTTTGCCACTGTGCCACACTCACGAGCTTTGGAAATAACGTGAATTCGACATAATTGTTCACCGTGTTGAAGTTCAAACACGGCTAATGATTACGCCAAATTTGCATCGTTCTCGACATTCGAACGAGTGCGGAGTATTTCCCAAGGACAATGTGCCCTCAGATATCTCAACTCCCACCACCTCCACCTCCGCCTCTTCCTCTAGGGTATCTTACGTGGCCTTGACGGCAAAAAGTTTCTAATGTACGATAAAATAACTGGAAGAGATAAAGAAAAGTCTGATCATTGCACGATATTATGTTTTGGAAAGAAATAAAACTGCGGTACTGCCTGGAGAATATAAAGGAGTGTTTGAACGTAGTAAAACTCTGTATTAGAATATGACGGGAGCAGTGCCCAACTCGGTGAAGTTTTGTACTACAAAAATGCAGCCACCTTAAAGAGCTTCGTTTTCATGTCAAGAGAGCAAAGTTAGCAATTTGGTTAGTGTGTAGCTCTAAGGAGTCCCTGATGCTGGTTGGAGTCTAGGCTAGGCAAAGGTCGAATACACTATCAGGAGTGGCATAAAGGTTGAGTCTCCAAGATAATTTCTCGAAATGTCTCCCCACTAATTCTGAGTCGTTACCACATGAGGGCCAGTCGAAGAATGGAGTGCCCGTTTTTACTTTTGCGGAAAACGTGCATTAAAAACTACGCCGTGTAGCTATTTACCTAATAAATGTGTATGAAAAAATGTCACGATTGCTCTGATTGGGCCAAGCAAACCGGGGCTGGCAAACAGTAGAGCTGAAAGAAGCTTGAAGAGAGTAACGCATCACGGTTCTTCAAACCAAGGCCCACTGAAGATATATTGTGAGTTTCGTCTTGCTGTTCTAGGTCAGCACTCACAAGGCTATCAGTCAAATCCCCTGCTATAATCCAGAGCTTCTCTCCCAGCCGGCCTTTTGACGAGCAGTGCAATACAAGGCTAGAGTTACAACATAGATACGGCAACGCGTCCTAAAAATATACGCACCTATAAGCTCATGTACTATTTAAAAGCTGGAGAGAATCACGTGTCTGTCTTGTCAGATCCTATGGAATTTTATAGACTACTTGTATTATCCTAGTAATTCATAAAATAATAAAAACTCATAAGGGACCGGTAATGACTTATCGCCTGGGGGAAGCGGAGGAAATTAGGGGAGTGTCATGAATTTTTTGCACTCTCTTGAGGGGGGGGGGGGGGG